>CAXAKX010000803.1:0-88979 GCA_963969525.1 Ontholestes murinus
CCTCCGGACGCCCCGAACAAGGTCCAGTAATTGCAATTTAACGTACGCGAAACGCTGATCTCCACCCACCCCCGTAATATTTCAAAACATGCGGTCGCCCGTGCCGCTCGCAATTTGTAATCTGGATGGAGTTTAGATGGGCCGCGCCGAGCCGTACTCCGACGTCCGCCCTTTATTTAAATATATGACGAACTAATGGACCGTATTAACGGCGCATTTAAATTTTCCGCGGATGTACGTGTTTGTGTGTGTGTGTGTGTGTGGGTGCGTGTTTGTGTGTATACACGGAATGATCGTTAAACTGCTGTTTTACAATGATGTATGCGAAGCGCCGGACTCGAATCGCGAATTGCCCTGTTATTGCTTTCTGCCCCCGTTCAGGGGCATTGTGTTTTGAATCATTCAAATTATGACGGGCCGCTTTTAATTTATGCCCGCGCCGTAAATAATGGACAAAACACAGGGTGTCCGACTTAATGTGCTCACTGTGCGGACGCCGTAAATTTCGCCGGAATGGAGTGACGTTCGTATCGGGCGAAATATGTTTCTGGCGATGGAAAATCAAAAGCGTTACTTAATAACAGATTATAGATGACACATAGTATCACACAAGACTAAGATGGCTGATGATAGGAATTAGATGATAAAAGATATAAGACAAAAGAAAACAGTAAATATCATTCGAAATATAGCAAAAATAACAATATGCAAAATATAGAAGCCAAAATATGTAAGATAAATAACAGGCCTTAAGTTGACATGTAACTAATATTAAATAATAGTTTCATGATAAATAATAGATGATAGGTATTACAAGGACAAGTCACTAGATAAGTGACAGATGACAAAAGAAATGTGCCAATTGATATGGGACATGTTGAGTCAAGAAGAAATATTGCTACCTTTATCTAAATATTTGAAAATCAATAAAAAGATCCCTTAAGGCATAATTGGCACATTATAGATGACAAATAATAGGTGATCAAAAATAGGCGATACATGAGAAATGATCAATAAGAGGTGATAAATGATGAGTTATAAGTCAAGAAGACAGTTTATTAGAGATACCTAAATAATAAAAAAATAATGATAAAAGAAGATCTTAAAATGATATAGAACTGAATAAAATATAAAGTACGACAAGTACTTGGCAGATTATAGATTTAAAAAGTGTCAGGTAAAAGATGACATATGACAAGTGATAAGTGACAAATGGAAAATGACTAATATAGATGACAATTGTAAATTTATAATGTGACACATAACAGTTGGGAAATAAAAAGTGACAAATGACATATGATAATAAGCCAAGAAGAAATATCGTCACATTTGCCTAAATATTTAAAATAAATACGTTCAAACTAGTGCTGCTTTGATAGCCTTGCTATTTTGTAACACGTAAATTACTTTTGTATCATTCAATGTCTGTCGAAGTATCAGCTAGAGAAGTAGTTGTTTCAAAAGTGATTTGTTTCTTGTAGTCTTAATAAGACTTAATTTGTTGTAGATTTTACGAAATATGTTCGTGTTTTTTCTAATTATTAGTGAATTTTCTACAACGTAAGGACTTATATATTTTATTATAATATTTTAGACCCCTTCAGAAATTTTTGCAATTGAGAATAGACATTCGTCGAAAATACAACTATAATAAAGCAAATATAAAACCTAACAAAATCTAAGAATCTTATTTTCTTAAAATCGAGAAAAGAAATTACTGAATTATTCTAGATCCCTTGAAAGAAATTCCATTCATTTAGAAACAAAGGTAGAAAATTCTAAAAATTTGTTAAAAAAGTTACTAAAAAAAAACTGAAAACATCAAAGAAAATTATAAACTTCTCAAAACCCTTCAAAAAAGTGTAAACTATCTAGTAAAGAAATTAGTTCAAAATTCGGATAAGATAAAGGTAAAATAAACTTTTTTAGAAAATTCCATTCCCAAATTCAATAGTCAGAAAAAATTCCTAGAAAATTTGAAGAAAATTGTTAAAACCTGCTGAAAAATTCTTAAAATTTAATTTGCAAACATCAAAGAAAGTACAAACACCTGCAAAATGATGAAATATTCTAAAACTGGGTTTTAGCCATCAAAACAAATTCTAGAAACCCAGAAGAGACTGGATGGAAAATTTTACAAATTTGTTAGAGGAATTTTAGATTTCTTTTTCGAAAATTCAAAAAGAAAATTGCTAGAAAACATTGAAAATCTTCAAAAAATTCTAACAATTTAGAAGAGGGATTTGAATAAGTTAAAGCTAAAAAATAGAATTAACAAACGTTCATAAAAATTCTTAGAATTACTCTAAAAATCTGAAATTTAACAAACTTTCTTGAATCGCAATAAATAAATTCTGAATGGTAGGGTATTAAAAATGTAAAGGCAATGACTAAATATGGAGTCTTGTAGAAGACCAAAAAAAACAAATTGGATATTGTAGAATGTTGTTTATTTAAGAAAAAAATTCTAACAATTTAGAAGAGGGATTTGAATAAGTTAAAGCTAAAAAAAAATAGAATAAACAAACGTTCATAAAAATTCTTAGAATTGCTCTAAAAATCTGATTTAACAAACTTTCTTGAATTTCAATAAATAAATTCTGAAATGTTCTTAAAATTTGGTAACTCTTGATAAACATTTTTACCTGGAAGAGAAACACTCCGAAATTCTACAATAAAAGCTTGGCAGTGGAATTGCTGACAGATTTTAGATGTCCAGAAGAAATCGAATACTATATAAAAAATTTAAAAATTCAAGGTCGTCTAAAAAATTTGATGGCATTAATGGCATAAGTAACAGCTGCTATCATATAACTTCAATCACTTTAAATAAAAAATAACGTTTTGTTATTTGATGACAGATGATCAGATGACCAGATGAACAGATGATGAGATGATCAGATGACCAGATGAACAGATGATGAGATGATCAGATGATCAGATGATCAGATGATCAGATGAACAGATGAACAGATGAACAGATGAACAGATGAACAGATGAACTGATGAACAGATGAACAGATGAACAGATGAACAGATGAACAGATGAACAGATGAACAGATGAACAGATGAACAGATGAACAGATGAACAGATGAACAGATGAACAGATGAACAGATGAACAGATGAACAGATGAACAGATGAACAGATGAACAGATGAACAGATGAACAGATGAACAGATGAACAGATGACCAGATGACCAGATGACCAGATGACCACATGACCAGATGACCACATGACTAGATGACTAGATGACCAGATTAGATGGCCAGATGACCAGATGACAGATGAGAGATAAGAGATGACAGATGAATTTTGAAATTTGCATAAATTAGAGCTAAAAAAAGATAGAAAAAACGTTTTTTGTATATTCTCGAATTACTAAATTTTGAAAATTCAAAAAAGAAATTATCACAAATTTAGTAACGTTGACGCCAATTTCTTGAATCACAGTAAATAAATGATGAAATGTTCTTAAAATTTGGTAAAAATTGATGAATATTCTAAATTCCTGGAATAAAACACCTATTAAAAATTGCAGCAATTTAGAAGAAAATTTCGTCGAATATTCTAAAAAATTGACACGTAAATTTATAGAAAAAAATTTAACATTTGACAGATGGCAGATGACAGACGACAAGTGGCAGATAAGAGATGAGATATGAGATATGGCAGATGCTAGATGAGAGATTAGTGATGAGTGATGAATGATCAGTGACGAGAGATGAGAGATGAGAGATGAGAGATAAGAGATGAGAGATGAGAGATGAGAGATGAGAGATGAAAGATGAAAGATGAAAGATGAAAGATGAAAGATGAAAGATGAAAGATGAAAGATGAAAGATGAAAGATGAAAGATGAAAGATGAAAGATGAAAGATGAAAGATGAGAGATGATAGGTTATCTGCCATCTATTACACATGACATATACCAGATGATACATGACAGATGATAGATGATTGATGAGAGATGCCAGATGATAGATGATAGATGCCAGATTGCAGATATAGTTTCTTAATGTCTCATAAATATTTGTTGGTATGATAAAATATACGTCATTCAAGAAACTCTCTTTTTTGACATGGAGTCTATCATTTTCTTTCCTCTAGATAATTGTTTATTTAATTAAGTTTTTTTTTTCACTAGAATAACCTCAGCCTATTTTCTAGACTTGAAATTGGGAACTATGCTAAGGGTGGGCGCAACATCATAATCGACAATTTAACCAAATTGTCCGAAATAAGTGACCTAATAGGTAAAACAACTACTGCTCGTATTTAAGCACCACCAGGCATTGGATCACATAAGTAATAGCGACTGTCACATAACTTCAATCACTTTAAGAACAAAATAATGTTTGTACTGTTATCAGACGACAGATGACCAGATGACCAGATGACAGATGACAGATGACATATGACATATGACATGTAACAGGTGACAGATGACAGGTCACAGATGACAGAGGACAGGTCACAGATGACAGATGACGAATAACAATTGACAGATGTCCAGATGAATAGATGACCAAATGACTAGATGACCAGATGACCAATGACCAGATGACATATGACAGATGACAGATGCCAGATGACCAGATGAACAGATGATCAGATGACCAGAAGACCAGACGACCAGATGACTAGATGACCAGAAGACCACACGACCAGACGACTAGATGACCAGATCAACAGATAAACAGATGATCAGTTGAACAGATAATCAGATGACCAGATGACCAGATGACTAGATGACTAGATGACCAGATGACCAGATGACAAATGAGAGATCACAGATGAATTTTGAAACCCTTCATAAAATTGTAAAAATTCAAAAGAGAACTTTGCATTAATGAGAGCTAAGAAAAGATAGAAAAAACGTTTTTGTAAATTCTAGAATTACTATATTTTGAAAATTCAAAAAAGAAATTATCACAAATTTAGAAACGTTGAAGCCAATTTCTTGAATCACAGTAAATAAATGATGAAATGTTCTTCAAATTTGGTAAAAATTGATGAATATTCTAAATTCCTGGAATAAAAAGAAAAAATTCTAAACTATATAAAAATTTAAAATTTCAAGGACACATATTAAAAATTGTAGCAATTTAGAAGAAAATTTCGTCGAAAATTCTAAAAAATTGACACGTAAATTTATAGAAAAAAATTTAACATTTAACAGATGGCAGAATACAGACGACAAGTGGCAGATAAGAGATGAGATATAAGATATGGCAGATGCTAGATGAAAGATGAGTGATGAGTGATGAGTGATGAATGATCAGTGATACCAGATAACCAGATGAACCGATGACCAGATGACAGATGACAGATGAACAGATGAACAGATGATCAGATGATCAGATGACCAGAAGACCTGACGACTAGATGACCAGATCAACAGATGAACAGATCAACAGATGAACAGATGACCAGTTGAACAGATAATCAGATGACCAGATGACCAGATGACAAGATGACCAGATGACAAGATGACCAGATAACCAGATGACCAAATGACTAGATGACCAGATGACCAGATGACCAGATGACCAGATGACAAATGAGAGATGACAGATGACAGATGACAAATGACCAGATGACAGATGAGAGATGAGAGATGACAGATGACAGATGGAATTTGATAACCTGCATAAAATTGTAAAAATTTAAAACAGAAATTTGCATAAATTAGAGCTCAAAAAGGATTAAAAAACGTTTTTTTTAAATTCTAGAATTACTATATTTTGAAAATCCGAAAAAGAAATTATCACAAATTTATTGTATTACAATTACGCAATCTAAATTTACTTTATTTATACAATGTAATATTTAAGTTGTCCTGTAATTGGCCTTCTTGGCTGTTGGGTTATATAAATAAATAAATTTAGAAACGTTGACGCCAATTTCTTGAATCACAGTAAATACATTATTTAATGTTCTTAAAATTTGTTAAATCTTGATGAATATTCTAAATACCTGGAAGAAAAAGAAAACATTCCTAAACTATATAAAAATTTAAAAATTTCAAGGACACCTTTTAAAAAGTGTAGTAATTTAGAAGAAAAATTTGTTGGAAATTCTAAAAAATTGATACGTAAATTTATAGGAAAAAATTTAACATTTGACATATGGCAGATGACAGACGACAAATGGCAGATAAGAGATGAGATATGGGATATGGCAGATGCTAGATGAGAGTTGAGAGATGAGTGATGAGAGATTGGAGATGAGAGATGATAGATGATAGAGAATGTTAGGTAATATGCGATCTATTGCACATGATAAATGACGGATAATACATGACAGATGATAGATGACAGATATGGTTTTTTAATCTCCCATAAATATTTGTCATTATGATAAAATATACGCCATTTAAGAAAGTCATTTTTGCCATGGAATCTGTTATTTTCTTTCTAGACAGTTGTTTATTTAATTGAGTCTTGTTGCATCATGTAATAGATTTTGCAAATGTTTCCTTTTCCTATTTTCTAGACTTGAAATTGAGGACTCTGTCAAGGGCAACAGCATGAGTGACCTAATAGTTCAAACAACAACTGCTCATATTATACATAACTTCAATCACTTTAAGTACAAAATAACGTTTTTGTGCTGTTATCAGACGACAAATGACCAGATAACAGATGACAGATTTACAGATGACATATTAACAGATGACTAATTGACAGATGAGATATTGACAGATGAGATATTGACAGATGACATATTGACAGATGACTAATTGACAGATGACATATTGACAGATGACATATTGACGGATGACATATTGATAGATGACATATTGACAGATGACATATTGACAGATGACTAATAGACAGATGACATATTGACAGATGACATATTGACAGATAACAGATGACAGAAGACAGTAGACATACATATTTATTAGAGTTACAACTGCAACAATCTCCGAATTTACCAATTTTAATAATAATAGTGTCAAACAGTAACTTCAGCAAGATTTGCCTAAAAATATTATTTTAAAAATCTTAACAATATCTGTTGATCAATTAAAATTCAAAAAAATATTATTATTATTATAATTATTATTGGCTTAGAATTTAATGTATTTAGTTTATTCTATTTATTTTTATTATTTATTGATTAAAATTTAAAAAAAAACTGGGACATATGATAGAGGACAGATAACATATTACAAACGACAAATTATAAATGTCCATGACAAATGATAAATGATAAATAACAAATCACAAATGACAAATGACAATTGACAAGTGACAAGTGACAAGTGACAAGTGACAAGTGACAAGTGACAAGTGACAAGTGACAAGTGACAAGTGACAAGTGACAAGTGATAAGTGATAAGTGTCAAGTGACAAATTACTAGTAACAAGTGACAAATTATAAATGACAAATGTTTTGTGTTTGTTTTATTTTATTTTTATAAATTTTGCAGTTGTTTCATGGCGGATGATAGATGATTCATGACATATGACAGAATAATATACAACAAAACAAATGACAGGTGGCAAATTTTAGTAGATAGATTATAGATGGCAAATAATGGATAATAGAGGGCATAAACAGATTACAGATGACAGGTGCCAGTTAAAAAATTGAATGGAAGTTTTCTTTTATCACAAACGACGAGAATTTGTAACCTATGTATAATAATATATGTTGGGTGGGTGGGTGGCCTCTATTTCACCCTCCAACCCATAAATTATACACAGCGATTTTATAGAAATTTGGTGTTGAATAATTATTAGATTCCAGTTTTGAATTTTCGCTGTATTCCTCTAAATCTATCGTTTATAATTGTTGACGCTTCCTTCAATCAACTTTTATGTACAATTAATTAATAAAACAATGTGCGTAGTCTCTATCCCACCCTCCAACCTATAAAACTTATTTAAAAGTTTCACTTAGGTTTTAACGGATTAGAAATAGTGATGTATGAATTTTTAACTAACTCATTTGATCAATTTACTTGTTTGTAGACCTTTGTGTAATTATTATAGATTGGAGAATTGAATAGAAGCCACCCAATCACCCTACTTATAAACAGTAATATTAATTAGAACGCTGTTATTGATTTTAAAGCTATACTCAAAATTTTAATGTAAGTTTCCTTTTATCATAAATGAGGGTTGTAACATATGGTAAATAATATATGTAGGGTGGGTGGGTGGCCTCTATGTTACCCTCCAACCCGTAAAACATACACAACGATTTTATCAAAATTAGGACTTAAATATTTACACGAAATCAGTTTTGAAATTTCTAAATATGTCGTTTACAATTGTTGACGTTTCCCAGCGCATTCATCATATTTTAGACAATTAACTTTTATGCACAATTAATTAATGAAACAATGTATGTGGCCTCGATATCACCCTGTGACCTGTAAAATTTTCATAAAGGTTTTAACAATATTATTGTATATTTAATGGATTAAATATAGTGATGTATAAACTTTGGAACAAACACATCTGATCAATTTACTTGTTAGCAGACCTTTGTGTACTTTTTATATATGGAATAAAACCACCCACCCACACTACATATATATTGAGTACAACCACCCACCCAAACTACATATATATTGAGTACTTTTAACTACTGCACTGTTTATGATTTTAAAGCTATACTAAAAACTTTAATGAAAGTTTTCATTTATCACAATCGAGGGTTTGTAATCTATGTAAAATAATATATGTAGGGTGGGTGGGTGATTTCTATTTCACCTTTCAACCCGTAAAACATACCCAACGATTTAATCGAAACTAAGAATTGAGTATTAACTTAAGGCCACTTTTTCATTCTTCTAAATAGCTTTTTTAATTTTATACTACCCGGCGCATCCACCATATTTTATCAATGTAACTTACCTGTGTAATTAATTATTGTCTATATTATACAAACATTTCACAGATTATAAAAAATCTTCGGATATGTTATACAGTTAAACACATATTTTAAATTATTAAACAATGTAGATTATCCTACAACAGTGAGCGCCATTTATTTATAAAAAAAAAAGATATTAAAGAGATTTGTATTTATTTATTTCTATTTTTAAATATATTCCCGGCGCATCCACCATACTTCTTAATTAATATAGTCAATGTTTATGTAATCAAGTAGTGTTTACGGCGTAAATAAAATTAAAGCTTATGGTAATTAAAATTTGATTTCTGAATTACAGATTTTCAATTATAAATACAAATTAAATATAAAATTTCAACCATCAGATTCATGTATTAAATTATGTTTGACTTCTAAAATAACGTTTTTACTACTACTAAACATCTTTATTCACAGAATGAAAATAAAATATAATACTTGTAATGTATAAAATAAAATAAATTCTAACATAATTGGTCTTCTGTTTCATGGCTATCGACCAACACGTTTTTATTTTTATATAAAACGACTTTTATGCTTTTTTAAATTAAATATAAGATTACAATAAATGTATATAATAATTTAATAGCTTTCTTTGGATAAATATTTTAAAATAATTCTAAACGTAGTGTTTATTTAATGATAATACATAATAATTTATAATGTTAAACCTAGTAATTTATTAAATATTTTTAAAAATATATTATGCGTCACGATATGACTTTATTACCAGTCTGTGGTTAATAAATTAAACGCACCATAGCTCTTTTCTGAGGGCGATATTAATTTAGATTAGGATTAGTTGTAGCATCAGATATATTCACTAATTACAACATGGTTATACATATTCCGCCTATATAGTGATATTAATGTTGATTCAGATTAGAGCATTTATCATTCATACTAAATTATTGTTAATTTATATGCGAAAAGTAATGGCCGGAATGGTAATGAATCCCCACGTAATTGGGAATGTGTAAATGTTGTAAGGTAATTCCGTGCATAATTTAATAAGTCCAATTTAGAATATTCGAACGTCAATTAACCGAATAATAACATCGAATAGGATTGCATTATAAGTGAGCACTAATACTCCTCGTGCAGTTTCCCGAACTGCATCGGATAATCACTAAGCCAGATCGATAATATTTACAATCGCGTGGTGGATATTTAAGTCGCGGTTGGTACATTAAGGAGGATGTAGGTTAATTAGGTTTGAATTTAACGTGGCAATTCCGACCATAAATTTCTTAATTCAAGTATTTGCGCTTCCTGCGAAAACAATTTCGAACAAGAACTTCTCACTATAATTCCATTTCCGAGGTGTTGGATTCAATACGAAGAGGAAGTTTGCAAAATATGTCGGGGGAAAAATGGAAGGTCTGGAGTTAATTCGTTTAATGCTCAGTTTAAGCTCCTAACCATTTAATTAAGTCAATTAATTCATGCATTCGCTTTGAAATCTCATTACGCTTTTCGATATGTTTAACTACCCCGTAATCATATTATCATTCGAGCCACGTCCCACTACTAAATTATTACCCACTTTATTAACTCTACCCTCCTCTACCTAGGCAGGATGGAATATAAATATTTAGAAAAACGAAAATTTCACGCGGAATTACCGCGTCGTGGTCGGACCGGAAGAAAAATAGACGCGAGAATATCACAAGGGTCACAAATACAAATTCAATTTGGGGAAGATATAAAAAATTGACACGTTCCTTTCCCTCTTTCAAACATAAAAAAACGACGATATCGCTTGTATCGCTTATCGGTGTGTGAACTGGAAAAGTGAAATTCTAAAAATGAAAATTCGCACAGTAAATAAAAAGTAAACTAGTTATTCTTAACCCACCCCTTTTAATTTGACTTTCCAATAAAATTTCGTCTCGTCGTGTTTTTATAAGCGCTTAGGACGGAATGAATTAGCGAAAAGGGCTGAAATTAATGAATCGGAGGAGAGCGCTAATTTGGAAAATAAAAACCGAACGAAATCTGCAAAGTGGGGGAGGAGGTGGGTGAATCAAATAAAAGTTCGGAATCGATTAATTCGCGGCCCATACATTCCAGATTATAAAAGTATTTCAATTCCAACAAGTATCATTTGTCATTTTTTTCCACGGCACCCGACTAAAATCCATTGGATTCCTCCTAATGATGATGAATTGCCCCGGTATTGATCGGCAGCCGAATTCCATCAGCATTACATAAAATATTATTTACTTTGTAAACATCAACTGCACGGTTTTAGTGTGTATTCCACGCGAATTGCATCCGAATTAAGTTCGGCTTTGTTACATAATCGAAGCCGATTCCATTATTATCGTCATTGTTGATCTGTTTTTTTCCTATTTGATTCGTAATTTTCAACCTTTATAGAAAAAAAATAACTAAATCTACTTCCATAAATATTGTTATTAATAAATTTATGAGCGCACACAGGAAAATCTTATTTCCGGCGTCCCGTCCAAAGTGAAATTTCACATGTAAAGTTAATTTAGTGAATATTTGGATTTAGTTTTAGAAGTATGATAAGCTCCCATGCAAATTTCGAAGCTGATACCCGGTGTTAGTTTCTCGGTGGAGTTAAGCTGCACGTAAAGCCGCACTCGTACGTTATCATGTACCTGCACTTAGGCCAACTCTAACTGTGCAACTTACCAGATAATTGTATCTTAATATCACAACTATATTGCATTGTCATTTGTAATCCGGACGAGGATTAGGGCCACCAGGGGGAGGATTTCCCTTTCTACATTATGAATCGATACATCAACGTTACGGCAATTAACTGTAATCGTGATTTATTTAATTAAATTTACCACGTCCGGTACTTGTCACCTTGTATATGGTATGGTTATTACTCAACTACAATAGATTATACAGGATGTTTATTAAATATAAAGCACGGGTTATTTTATAAATATTTTCTCCTTTGATGATTATTGTAAACCTCATCTGTTTCAAAAATATAAGACGAACAAAATTTTCAACACTAGGAACGTTTTGTTACGAAAAATTAGAAGTTACTGTTGAAAAATACTACTTTCAACTAGAATACAATATTAAATCTTCTAATTGAGTTGATTGAGTTACTTGAAGATAATAATCACTTTGATAAAGGTTCTAAGAATTTTAATCAAAACCCAATCTTCACTTCATTAACTGCCAAAATCTTTAAAAAAAAAACAGAGTCATTTCTTATTGTGTTACATCCAGCAATATTCAGATTTCTTCAAATCTTCCAATTTTTCTACTGGTGTAGAGTACACTAATGACTCTAAATACATTTCTATAAAATTCAAAATTTTAATTATAGGAAGCAGCAAATCGAACATCAAACTAACAACAACAGAAAATATGTGAATTAAGAATTAAATTAAATAACTGTTCCTCCTGTTCAGTTTGATAGTTAAACATTTTTTATCAATCAGCATCAAAACTACAATCGTAGTGCCAGATGAACATCATGAAATATTTTTAACTTTGATATTGGTAGGAAGCTTCTTAAAATCTTGAAAGGAAATTTCAAGAAAGTGAGAAGTAATTATATTAGAATACACGGAAAAATTTCAAAGAACTTTTTAGGTTGTTGAAATAAGTAACAATAGAAATGTAAGTTAAACGATTTAGATGCTTTTCATGTTCATGAAATACTCATTTTGATGGTTAAACATTTTTTAATCAATTATTTCATGCTGCTACCTTTATACATTCAAAACTAGATAGAAATTCAATTTACTAACCAAAGAGAAACAGGTTAAAATCATTATTTTCTTAAAATTTAACATTCGGAAACCTAACCGAACCTTTTTTCTGTGGCCGGGAGGTGGAAAATAACCTAACCTAACCTAACCTAACCTAATCTGAGCCTAAAAAAAACCTAGAAAATCCCAGTTTAAAACAGTTGAAATAAAAGAATTTTTAAAAAACAATTGAATATTGGTAGAAGTTACAGTTGTAAACTTTATAAAAATATAACAGTGAAAAAAATTCTCAAATAAAAAACAAAATGGCTAAAAACTGAATTTAAAAATTGAATATTGCTAAAGGTTATAATAATTATTTTATTAAAAATTGCTAAAAAATAAAAAACAATTGACAATAGGTTAAACAAACGACATTTTCTAAGAAAATATAGTTATGAACAGTTTAAAAATTATAAAAAAGAAAACGATTAAATTTTATTCCAAACAGTTGAAAACTTTCAGAATAAGAAAACAGTTGTAATTTTGTTAAACTTAAGCTGAAAATTTCCTGAGAAACATTTTGAAACTTACTTCATACAACCAGTTAAAATTTGCTTAATTACAAAAAAAAATCTTAAATAATTATTTTCTTAATAAAACATTTCAATTTTAGCAAGAACAAAAAAAAGAATTTAAAATCAGCTGATAAATGGCATTTACTAAGAAAATGCCAGTTAAAAACAGTTGAAATAGAAGATAACAATAGAATAATATTTCAAACAACAGTTTTAAACATTCTAGAAGTACACATTGTACTAAAGCTTAAAAAAATATAAGAAATTTAAAGAAATAAATAAAATTTGCTAAAAAATAACAGTTGAACACTTTTTATGACAAAATTTAAATTTTTCTAAGAATAAAAAAAAAAGGTTTTTACAACATTTTCAATTCATTGGTTCGCCAAAATTTCAATTTGTGTTAGTAAAACAAAATAACTATTTTAAATTCGTTTTAAATGAATTATAAGAATGACTACAACTTTTTTAATTAACAAAAAACTAGCATAGGCAGACTGACTTTTAAACTGCTTTTTCAAACCGTCTAAATATTTTTTTAGCATGTTGGTTTACATCTGTTTTTAAAACTTGTTTTGTTGTGCTTCGATCTTCAACATTATTTAAAATATTAAGTTATTAGCAAACAAATTTTCAATTGATTTTGGTTGAATAAAATAACTATTTTGTGTAAATAGTTAAATGCTTCTTTTCAAAAGTTAACAATTGTAATTTTACATTTTTTTGCTTATTTACGTAAATTAAAACCGTTTAAAAACAAACCTATTGTCTAATTTTTAAGAAAATTTCAACCGTTTTTGAACTTAATTTTTTTGTCTAATGAATAAATAAATTCTCCTATTATTTTTTTTTTTTAATTTGAACTAGTAATTGTAAAATTATGAATTGTTTTTTAAGGAATTTAAAAAAAATTGTATTTCTAACGAAACTTTAAGTTTTCACAAAATCTTGTATTATTTTTGAGAATAAGATAAAAAGTAGTTTCAAGTCAATTTCCAATTATTATTTGTAGACAGTTTTCAATTTAATCTAATAATTTTGTACGTGTTTTTATTTCGGAATTAAAACTACATTTTCTCCGAAAATATTTTACTATTTTCTTAAAATATTTTCAATTGTTTTTATTGATAATTCAAATTTTTGTAAAAAAATTACAATTCTCCTATCGTGAAGAATTAAAGGATTTTTTTTGCCATTTTTTAATTAATGGTACTTAAAATATTTTATAACCCATTTATTTTTCTTAAATAGTAATTTCTATTGTTTTTACCAAAATTTTAATTGGATTTGGAAAAACATTCGCATTTTTTAAAATGTTAACTATAATAAATTTTCAATTGTTTAGTTTTCAGCTGTTTTAAAATTTTCAATTGTTTTTATTCCATAAAAAAACTGTCTTATGTTTATAAAAACTATTAATAATTTTATCATCTGCTATGATTTTTTCACTAGTTATAATTTGCAATGCATAATTTGCAATGGCATCTGCCATTTAACATCTGTCACCTGTCATTTGTCATATACTGTTTATCATCTTATGTCACGTGTCATCTATCGTCTTCTATTTGTTATTTTTATTTGTTTATCTGATTTTATGTTTATTTATTTCTTTTCTATCTATTTTCTGGGATCTGGTAAGCATTATCTATAATTTCTTATTTACCATAATCATATACTTGTCATTCATCAACTGTCATCTGTCATTTGTCATCTGTCATCTATGATCTGTCATCTGTTATTTTCAACTATTTTTAAAACTGTCTTTGTGGTAATGTTTTTTTTTGGTAGTCTTGTTTCTCATTGCCATCTATCTTTAACATTATTTTAAATTTTTTAAATTAGTTGAAATTCTTGAATCGATAAATTCCTAATATATATAATATAAATTAAGCAAAAATCTACAATTCGGGGTTCAATTGTTTTTCAGTTTTTCAACTATTAATTTCGCAATAATGTTTAAATTATTATTATTATGGAAATTTTTGCACCGGTGGATACCTTCAATCAAATTTACTTAAATCAAGTGAAAATCTAAAATTCGAACTTCAGTTGTTTTTCAGTTTTTCCACGATAACTTAAAAATCATTTTATCAGATTAGGAAAATTCTTTCACTAATGGATTCGTACAAATAGATTTATTTAAATCAAATAAAAATCTAAAATTCTAACTTTAATTGTTTTTCAGTCAAATATGTTTTCAGAAATTTTTAAATAATTTTCAATTGTTTTTGGTAAAAATTCAAATAAATGATTCTGTTTTTTTTTTAGTTTACTTAATTGAGCGTACTCTTGACCTACGACAATAAATTATGCGTTTATCTAGCGCCCATTTTCCCGCTTAAACTCTAGCGTACTCTTGACCTACCTCAACGTATAATTCGTTTGGGCGGGTCGGGAGTACGAGAGGTCATTGCATTATTTGTTAAGGTAGGTCAAGAATACGATAGTATAAGTAATAATCAAGTTTATTAGGTTAAGTCAATACTAGAATTTAAAAATTTCAATCTGTTGAAATTTTCCTAAAAATGTTATTGCATTTTTCAAAGAACTTTTTAGAACTTTCTTAATACATTTTTCATTTTGATTTAAACTTAAATTTTCCAAAAAATCAATTAATATTTTCTTAAAAAGAGTAGCTAAGACAATAAAAAATTTAAATTTATTTAAAAAAATTAGTTGCAAGAAAAAAAGTTGATGAAATTAAAATTATTTTACCAAAAACAAAAGAAAATAATTGAAAATCGGTAGCAAAGAAGACCTGCTAAGTAAAAAAAATATATAATCTAAAGAAATTGAATGTTTAAATTTTACAAAAAACAAAATAACACAATTGAAAACTTGAGAATCAGTTGAAAAGATGATTAGTAAATAGTAAACTCTTTTAGTTGTTTTAGTATAACTTGAATTATTTTAAAGCAAATATTAAATGGTTTTCCGGTCAGTTTCAACTGTTTTTAATTTCAAATCAAGATATTTCAAAAAGGTTACGTTAATTAAATACAACTGTTTTTTAATCAAAATAATTATTTTTGGGAAATTTTTTAAGTGTTTATTTTGTTAAAAAATAATAATAATCTGCACAATTTTGCATGCTTTACAATTACTTTTTATATAAACTTAATGTAACTCCGTTAGTTTATTAGCAATAGGCAAAATATGTCAAATTTTTCAATTTTTCAAATTTTTTCTCGCAAGTTGAGAACTTTAGGAAAAACGTGTTTTAATAAAACTTGCTCAGTTTCTCATGCCTTTTAAGATTTGTTTGAAAACTTATGTAATATTTTTCAAATTACGTAAAATATGGGAAAAAACAAAAAAAACGTTTCGAGTAAACATCCACTTCCAAATATTTACCAAAAGCTTTTCCGTTACAGTTTTTAATAATAACGCTTTAAGTTCAAAGTTTAATCACAAATGGATCTTTAATTTTGAGATACAACGCCCATAGACATTCTTATTCACGAGAACAATACTTTCCCTATATATTCTATACCTATATGGAGTATATTTAAAGTAATTTAATTTAAATTAAGTTGAAGATGGAATCCATTATTTATACTTTGCTGCACTTATAAATTTTAAGTGTAGTAAATCATTGCGTGGGGTGAAAGTGAAAGTAAAAACATAAAGTTAAATTACAGTTTTATTCTCCTGAACAATATTTATATATAATAGTCTTTGGACTGATTTCCTTGTTTTTCGTTTCAAGATTATATCGACTTTATTTTACTTAAATCCGTTTTTTGTTGGCTATTTCGTATATTATGTGTAGTTCTCGGTCATGAAGTATGAATTTAGTGCGGAATATTTTATTTGTGCTGATTGTTATGAAGTCAGAGGGTTTGATTATGTCTGGGGTCGTGGGTTATCTATATATAAAATATTTTAACGTATTGTTTTCTATTGAAGAAGGTCCAAAACTTAAGCGTTCCATTAGCTTGTTTTTCAAATATGTATTGAATTTTTCCGTTTATTGAATTGAGTGTATCCAGTTGTCAATTTACAATTTATTTATTATGCTGGTTGCTACATTTAATGCAGATACATTCGTCATATAAAAAAATACAAAGTATTACATAAATAAGACATAATACAAAGTACAAGTTAAAATTATACATAGTAATTTCAACCATTTTTTTATATAAGATTACTTTGAAACGGATCAATCAATTCTTTAACAGTGTAAATACAATTCGATACCAAAGTTGATTTTAATTTGCTTTTAAAATGTTTTATATTATTTTGTTTTATATGTTTCGGGAGTTTATTGTATAGGACACTACCTGCATGTACAGGAGATTTTCTGTGTTGTTCAGTAGTGAAGTGTGGTATGTGGATATTTGAAGCATGTCGAGTATCATGTTTATGAATATTTGTATGTCTTTTAAATGTGTCTTTAGTATTGTGTATGTGTGTAAGTAATTTATAGATGAAGATTGATGATGGGTCATGGTATTTTGATGTTTAAATTTCGTATGACATGAATTACGATATTTGATATTAAAAATTAGTCTAACAATTTTCTTCTGTAATATGAATGCCTTCGTAGCTGCAGTTGCATTTCCAGAACTTTAGACTTTTTTCGAGAGTTCAGAAATTTCCAGTAACTTTTATTTAGATTTGGGGGCTATAGATTTTTCTAGAAAATCTGTTCCTAGAAATCTAGACTCCTTTCATTCATTTCTCCAGATATCATGATTGTTTTTTTTTCAAGCTATCTTTTAAATTGCGAAGTTTTTAGAATAAAAAAATTCTAGAAATGTGTATTTTTTGTATAATTCAGAAAATTTCGAGTAAATTGTGAAGGCTTTTTTAGAAAATTTGTTTTAAAAAAATCTAAACTTTTTTCGAGAGTTGAAGAAATTGTTAGTAGTTTCTTCTCCACATTTCAAGAATTTTCAACTTATCTTATAAATCGCAAAGATTTTCTTTGAGGCTCTAGAATTTTTAGAATTTTCTTCCAGTAATCTAGATTATTTTCTCGAGGGCTCAGGAAATTTCTAGCAATTTGTTCTCTAGAGTTCAAGAGTTTTTTTGAAGTCGTCTTTTAAATTGCAAAGATTTTCTATGAGGCATTAGGATTTTCTAGAATTTTTTTCTAAAAGTTTAAGAGTTTAGAAAATGGCCAATAACTTCTTTCCAAAATTAATTTTTTTTCTACTTTTCTTATAAATTGTGAAGATTTTTTCAGCCTCTAAACATTTTTCAATTCGTCTTCTTTCGAGAATTCAGATAAATTTGAGCAATTGCTTCTCTAAAATTCAACATTTGGTTTCAACTAGAGGCTATAAACTTCTAAATTGCGTAATTTTTCATGGAGGGTCTAGATTTTTTTAGAAAAATTTTTTTCCTAGAAATCTTTTCTTATTTTCAAGAAAGTTTAAAAGAATTTTCAATAATTTCTCTTCCCGATTTCAAGATATTTTTTCAACTGGTCGTCTAAATTTCTAGGAGGCTCTAGAATTTTTAGAAAATTTTCATTTAGAAATCTAGACTTTTTTTCCAAGGGTTCAGGAAATTTTCAGAAATGTCTCCTCCAGATTTCAAGGTTATCTTATTATCTTTACTGTACTTGACGTGTGTAAGACTATGTTATTAACGCAAATAAATATATTATTATTATTATTATCTTCTAAATTACAAAGATTATTTGTAGAACTTTTAAAAAAAAATGTTTTTAGAAATCTAGACTTTTCCTTAGGAAGTTCAGGAAATTTTCAGTAATTTCTCTTTTTTTCAGGCCCTAGATTTTTAGGATTTTTTTTTTCTAAAAACTAGAGTCATTTTTTCAAGAATTCAAGAAATTTCCACTAATTTTTTCCCTAGGTTTCAAGACTTTTTAATTCAACCCGCTTTCTAAATTGTAAAGATTTTATTAGAAGCTCTTGAGTTTGACAAAAAAAATTGTTTAGAAATATAGACTTTTTCTAATAAGTCCTTCTTTTACTGAATTGAAAAATTCAATATGTTTTAACCACAAACTATTAAAAGTAAGTATGGATTACCACGTAGTAACGGTCGCAACCATTCTCTTTATCAAAAATTTTACTTTGTCAATTTTCTTTTATTCACATTTTGTAATTAAAATTATTGGAAACCGCGAGGCGATCAGTAATTAAAGTTAATATGTATATGTAGGGTGGGTGGGTGTCCTCTAACCCACCCAAATTTTGAAATTTAAGAAATTTTGAAAAATAAGACATAAATTTTCAAACAAAAGTTAAAGAGAATAAAAAACTGAAAAAGTTTTATTGAAACATTTTTGTTGTTCTAAATTTAAAAATTTTGAATTTTTTTTTGCTAATTGCTAATAAACTATAGGAGCTAAATGAAATTTTTATAACAAGTACATATAAAGAATTCAAAATTAAGCAAATAATAAAGAATAACCTCATAGTTTTCTAGAAAAATATAGGGAAAGTACTATGATGGCTGTACACATGTAAATGTCCCCTTTTCTCGACCGTTCTTACGTATGTTTCCGTTTTGTTTGAACCGATAATTGGTTTAAAGTAATTATTCGATTTTATTATTTGTTAATTTGTAGACAAAGAATGCCGTTTTTCATTGGATTCAAGGACGGGATGAGACAGAGTCGTTTGTTTTTTTTTGGATGTGTCCTTTTTTTGAATTCTTTGTCTGTTTCTGGCGTATTTTATTTATTTATTTATTTTGCTTTACATATCTACTTAAAGAAGTGTTCTAATAATTTATATAAATTTATAATATAATATACCCTTAGCAATTTGGAGCAGAAGACATGTATTTCATTCATTGAATTTTTGGATTCAGTCAGTAGCTAAATATATATCTTTCTTCTTTTCATTTGTAGATGTCTCCACATTGTTGATGTCAGAATTTAATAATGCAATAATAGCGTTAAGTCACTTATGCGTGATTCAAGATGATAGTTAAGTTTCTTGATAATGGCCTTGAGCCGAAACTAGTCGAATAAATTTTTAATTTGTGAAACAAACCAAGTGAATTTTAATTTAATCTAAAACCTACATGATAGTTAAGTTTTTCTAAAGTATTCACATGTGATTTGATGTACTCTAAATCCGTCATAGTATTTATTTCACTGTCACCACATGTACTCCAAGAGTCTTTTGAGGTTAGAATGTCAGAACAACAATATCTAGTGATTTGTCTACAAATGTTCCACAGATTTTTCCCACAATCAACACAAGTCACGATTTTTTTTACTATAGCTGCACATAATTTGCACACGATATCTTCAACTGCTTGTTGTTTAGGCGCCATCTTTTTGAAATTGTCTATCTGTGCCCTTCCAAATGCAGAATATATCTGCACCAATAATGGATATTTTTTGTAGACGTGTTGTTTTTAAATAGTTGTTCTTCGAAATCACTCATGAGTGATGAAACAGAGAATCCCATGGGATTGGTCTAAACACACATTTATGAGATTCCTTGGTATTGTAACTTGTTAATTACTCCTGGCATTTTTTTAAATTTAAGATATCTTTAAATTCTGGTACTGGAATTCATGTGGATAGACTTTTGACATCGAAGAAAACAAGAATTGCATTATTGTTGATGGCCAGGTTTTCAGATGTTTTCACTAAATCGATAGAGTTTTTTATGCTGTATTTAGATATGTAGAGAATTATTTCTGGAATAATTGTGGTTGACAAGGGAACACTCTTTAAATCGATGTTTCCTTACGTGGCGCCCACGCCCTACAGGGGGGGAATTTGATTGTTAAGGGGGGCAATTCGAAAATTGACTCTTTCAAATCCGATTTTTAATTGTCAACACATAAGAAACTTGTGGAACATATAAGGGACGTCTGAGGTAAGGAGAAGAAAGTGCGATGCGCAATGTTGAAACGTCATTCACCAGAAGCGCGCATCGCTAACAAATCACAAATCGGTTTGGAATTTTGTGCTAAATAAAGCCTATGTCACATTAAACCATAGAGTGTGGATGATTTCTAATTCATAATTCTTTGTTATTGATTCTTGAAACTTCCACTTCGTTATACAACACTTTTTTTTTTCTTTTTTTGTACAACAGTTTTATTTAACGTTGACGATAGTTCCGGCAACTTAAAATTTTTGAGCTCGTTGATGTAATGATTAAATTTGCTGTTGTTAACATATTCAACGAAAGGTAGATATCTAATGATATATTATTCAGTCATTTAGTTAATTCGGTATATATTATTTTAATATGTTCTCAAAGTTCTTGTTGCTTCTCTGGATTTGTTACTGCATCTAATTTTCATATACACCGGAGTAACTCTGTACTTTAAACTCTGTGTATTAAACCAGATGTGATTTTAACAGTTTTTTTTTAATTCTAAACTTAGTTTTTTTGTACATTAAAGCTACTTCCGCATCACTTTCCTTTTTAATACAGTTTATTTAATTATAACATTAGGTTATTTTAAATTATAACACTTGCTATGTTTCATATTATTGTATTTATTTTCCTGACATATATTTCGATCATCGAAGATGATTTTGAAAGCAATTACAAGCATTAACTTAATCAAAATCAAAATAAAATATTTTTGTATATTATTTCCATTAATCTTGATTGCGTTTGGAAAATGTTTTGTGGTTTTTTGTAAGGATTTTTTTAATTGTTTGTGTTATTATTGACATTTTTCGAGAGATTGTTTGATATTGTATTCATACATTTTTACATACCCAATAATATTCACTGTTTGTTTCTGAACAACTGTCAATTGTTTCTTCATAAAATTATTTTTTAAATATACTTATAATTCGATACTTGTAACCATTTTATGAAATGTTTATTTTTTTGAGGAATTTTTATTTCTTTTTCGACATTTATTAATTGCTCTTTGTTAGGAATTTTAAAAATGTTTTCTATTGTTTCTAATAATTCTCTACTTATTTTTTCTATATATTATTTATTGTCAACAATTTTTACTATTTTTGGAAAATTGTTAATTTATACTGTTTTGATAGTTGCAGTTTTTTTTGCAAAACGACTATTTTGAACAAATATCTCTTTTTTTTCTACGCAAGATACATTTTCTTTAACTTTACGAATTTGTTATTATCTATTGTTGTAAAAGCAAAATTTAATCTGTATATTATTATTAAGATTAATATTAAAAATATTCCTTTAATATTCTTTTAATTGTTTGTGTAATTTTTTGTAATTTCCAACTGAATTTTTGGCAAATAAACATTTTTGTTTTCGTATTTTTAAATTATTAGTTAATTTTCTACAACGAAATAATGGATTTTAATATATCTTAATATTATTATATCTCTATTATTGTGGACACTTGTAAATTTATTTTTTTTATAGGTTTCTTAAAAATAATGTTTTCTTTTTGCTTTAAAAAGATACAAAATTTTAAAGTCTATTTGGATAATCATGAAATATAATTAATTAATTATCCAATCAATTATTGAAATATTTCAATGTTTCGGATACAATATGTCACCTTAATGGTTTATTTATATTTATGGATTATTGTAGTTAGAAAACTCTGTTGTAAAACTCGTTTTTTTTTTGTCTACTTTTACTAGAAACAATGATCTATTGTCCTGGACTAATTACAACGACGATATCAAAGGGGTGGTTTTAGTACTTCTCTTAAGAATTTTCAAAAAAAATCTCTTCTAACATTCTCCATCATTTTGGTTTGTTTCTATAAGAATGTTTTAAAAGTTTTCTAAAACTTCATTATTAGTTTTCTAGCATCTTTTATCCCATTTTATCGATGTTTTCTAAGACTTAATAAAAATATGTGTTATTGGTTTATTTGTATGTGTGTGTGTAAATAAGCTTGTTACTTAATATATTAACCTAATGAATTTTTGGTTGCTGCAGGCTTATGTTACTTTGAACTTTCTCTCAGAATGTCTAACTATTTTAAAAGCGACCATTTTAAACCACCAGTTTAAATATTGAATAAAAGTCTGTTTTGAATATTGAAAAAGATCACTTATGTGAATGTTACCGGTCACCCATTCAATTGTTGGCAATTTGTCTTTCAAATCCTAAGAAACTATTTTAAGGTTTTTGAAGCAATAATTTCTATATATTTCTAGAATTATCTAGTAGAAATATATTTCTCAAGTTACGTGAAGATTGTTATTATAGTAAATTGTATTGAAAACATTAACACTTTCTTTCAGAAATTTGTTTATTTTTTGTTTTCTCGTATTTTATGAGAATATTCCATCACCTTGATATTTTTTGTAAGAATTTTCACAGTGAGACTTTAATTATTATTTTTTTAAATAAGCATCCCGCGAATTGAATTTCTGCTGTCTCAGCCACAAATGCTACTTTAACCCTTAGCACTCTTATTCATCGCCCAAATTGATTTACTAGCGCTGTAACTCGATTTTCGTGGTGACAGCCGACGCGTAAGTTTATTACAGATGTTATGACAAGAACGAGATTTTTGGAAATATTTTGGAGTTCGCATATCATTCCGCCGGGGGAGATAAATGCTCCAAGAACTCCAAGAGAACATAAAACTCAAAATCTCGTGCAATATCTGTATTCCAAACGCAGACATGTATTCCGACGAATCTATTTTTGGATTCATCAGAATTTATCATCAACAAAAGCCGTAGAAATTTGGGATAAGAGTGTATGCGTTGGCGGACAGTGCAACTACATTTGAGCCGTATTTTGCAAAAGAAACAACGGAAAAATTATTATTTGCCATTTACGTACAGAATTGTAGTCCACCTTGTGAATAAACTACTTATTTCCACTAACACAAAAGGCTTTCACTTATAAATCGACATATTCTATACAAGTTTCTAACCACCTCAAGAGTTGCAGAACTTTCATTTCATATGAACTGTAATGCCTAGCCGAAGGTATATGTCAGTTCAACTAAAAAAAATACTTTGTAGTTGAAAACTCACCAAGTCAAGCATATACGACTCAAAGCAGAAAATTTTCAAAACCAGTAGCGATCATTGACTACACTGCTAAAATGGGAGCTGTGTACAGAGCGACCATTATTGTACCAGTTACCCTTTTCAAAGAAGGACCCTTAAATAGTGGAGAAAACTTTTTTTGGTTATTTGGTTATTAGATATTAGTGTTATTAACAGTTTCATAATTTACAACCAACAACTTAAACCTATCAATAAATCCAAAGTAGAAAACCAGCAGTTTAGAAAACAGCTATCAAGGAAAAGAGTAAGACCCAGTTCTTTAAATAAAAAAGAAAGACTTGATGGGAAACCACATTTTATAGCTAAATTAAAAGGTTCTTCGAAGGATTGTGCAGTTTGCAGCAATTGAAACATTCCAAGTGGTAGATGTGAAATTTTACCAGGAACATTAAATGAAAATACACTTCGTTGATATCACGTGTATTTTCATTTCATGTTCCTGATTCAAAATGTACCACAAAGTGATGGCTTCAAGCATTAAACATATGTAAAACTTTACGT
The DNA here is from genome assembly GCA_963969525.1 of Ontholestes murinus. Taxonomy (NCBI): domain Eukaryota; kingdom Metazoa; phylum Arthropoda; class Insecta; order Coleoptera; family Staphylinidae; genus Ontholestes; species Ontholestes murinus. Next base: position 24,592 of record CAXAKX010000803.1, read on the forward strand.
TCAGGGAACATATTTTGATGTTGTTATCAAATAACATTTGTTTATGAAAAAAGTATACAACTGTAATTTTTTCATAATTCAATTGTTAAAAGGAAAATAATAAAATATATTCCTTCAATATTAAAACTTATAAAAAAAAACATAAATGCTTAAAAAGCTTAAAAATATTGTAATAATAATGTTCAAGTTATTTAAAATATAAGATTTTTCTTATAAAAAAATACAATATCATGGTATTTTAAAAAACCTCCATAAATTATTGCAATAAATTCGAATACATATTCAACAAAACTATCCGGCCGGATCGAGTGCTTGGAAATTAACGATTCAATTACCACTATCCACCCCCATCCCCCAATTTCCCTTCGCCGCGCTCATACGATATGATATACGTTTTTAAACCTGTAAATCGGGCGCTAATTACGTCGAATTTATGTTTATTTAATGCACTACATCGACACTAAACCTTATAAATCCGCCGGCGTTTGCCAAATGAGAATTTATTTCTCTAACTGCCTTTAGAGCATAAAATTATGCATTTATATGTGTGTGTGTGTACCGAATCCGAAACATTAACATAATTATCATTTTACGTAATGATTCTATAAATAATGGCGTGCACCGGGGCGGGTAATGCATTCATTTCATTGTATATATTTTCGGTACAATTAATTTGTTAGAAAATTACGAAATTACATCGCGACGGGGCATGAATAAATATTCGATGTTAAAACTAACATTTTAGCGTTCGCAAGTTAACAACTCGCGAGCGGAATACATACTGATTATGGTCGTGAATTAAATTTTATGTTTGAGAAATATTTATTTAAAGATTAGAAAATGTTATTGCAATTGTTAATTGATTGACAGTCCATAACAATTATAATAATTTTTTACCCTAAAACTAATTCCCAGACTATCCTTTAGAATAATAAAAACATCCTTTACGTTGTAGAACATTAACTAATTTTTAATTCTAATAATTAGACTGAATTTTTTGCTAAAATAATGTATAATTAATTAATCTAAAAATAAAATATATATTATACTTTATTCAGTATAAGAGTGCTTATAAAATCATATATAGTTTTAAATAATTATTGCTGAAATTTCAATTACAATATATACCTATTGCGATTTCCCGGCGCATCCACCATATATGCATATTTTTAAATTAAAATTTTATTCTATATTAATAATGAATTTTAAAGTAATATTTTATTACTATTGATTGTTTATTAACTGTTAAGTTTTTTAATAATAAACTTATACATTTATAACATAATGTACAATTTGTAGTATATTGAAACATATTTTCAATTAGATGAAGCATACGTGCATCAAAGGCATACATTGCATGCGTTACATAGTAAGTAAATAGGGAGGCAATATGCAATATTAATACCGGCTCGGATTAATTAAGAGAATGTGTGTAATCTGATAGATGTCTGTATTTGGCCAGCTAATTAAAAACAAATCCGGCGTATAATTACACAATACCTTTACTACTGCCGCCGCAAATTAAAATTTCACGTTGATATTTTTATAACCTAATTTCTCTTGTTAGGGCGTGATGTATATCCGGGAGGGAGGCGACGTGATTCCAGGTGGGATGTAAATAAGTATAGTTATTGGGGGTAGTGAGTCCTGAAATTGTGTTCGAAAGTGATCCGGTGCGAGGCTGCGGGCGACAGCGGGAGCTCTCGACTCTTCTAACGGGGGGCTTGCGGGATTGTCCGGGGGCGACGACGCGCCACCTCGTCCCCGGGGCCGTATCAACCTGGAGGACATCATCACTGCTCGTTACCTCATATCGTACACGGGAAAAATATCTAACCCACGCTCCCCTTCATATTTTTCTCGCCGTTACTCAGACACTTTCGTTGATAAATAACGAGGGATGATGTCCCGGTTGTAAATTAAACATTTCGACGTTCGGTAAGGTTTTTATACACGTTGTTATTTATGTAAGTAATAAAGATAAAGTATTAAATTTAAAATTTATTTATTACCACTTATTTTAAATTATAGGCATAATATAATTAACGATTTAGAAATGTTTCAAAAAGCTACAATAAGAAAAAGCAAAAATATTACATTGCTGCATCTATCCTGGCGCATCCACCATTTGTCCTATATAAACTTATCCTACACTTTTAACCATTGTTTTGAATAATTAAATTGTCTCTAATTTAATTTAAAATATTGCAAACTTTATAAAAGTACATTATAAGTGCATCATTTGTATATAAGTACGCATTTATTTAAAACTAACATCAACGTTACGATTTAAACGACATTTTTTGTATTTTAACTTAATTTCTCCTTAACGTATAAACAATTTGTTAATTGTATGGTATACAGAGTGTTCTAAATCGACAAGAAAAGCGATGGTAGCCATGCTTTCAATACTTTCAGCATTAAAAAGGTTTTCAAATGATTAAATTGAAATTTTGGTGATACATCGTGCAAAGAGTTAAAAATTAATTAACCATTAAATGATATATAGATTACCTTGAACGACTTTGAATAATTATTAAAGAATAATAACTAATTGAAATCCTTGAGTTCCTTGAGTAATGCTCATCAAATGTTCGTTAAATAACACTAAATACCACCTGGTAAACATAAATGACCATAATAGGATCTTGAATATAAATCAGATGACCTAAAATAATCTTGAATAATTATGAATAATTTGGTGGTCTTAAATGATATTTAATTGCAGTATGATGGCTCTAAATATTAATTTTATAATCTTAAACAATATTCAAAAACTAATTTCAGCAATGTTAGTAAAAATATATTCATTAACTCAAATCTGCTACGCAAAGAAATTTAATGTGCCCTTGTATTATCTAAAACTATTGTTCGATGAAATAAAGAGAATGGTTGCGACCGTTACTACGTGGTAATCCATACTTACACTGAATTGAAAAATTCACTATGTTTTAACCACAAATAATTATTGTAAAAATATTATATAACGTGTAGGCACAATTATATAAATCTAAACAACACAGCACGACTCGAGTTTCGACGTTTTATCGTCATTATCAAGTGAATTATAAATTGATGAAATTGTTATTTTATACTAGCTATTTTGGGGTGAGGGAATATACCTGCCGCTAATTGTTTGCGGATTATCTCGGGAGGGTAGTGCCAGATTAAAAAGTGGCGAAAAGATTAGTTCGGTCTGCTCATTAAGAAGATTTACTGACGGATTACGGCTCTGTTTGAAAATTTCCAATGACTCCAGGAGATTAAGCTTAGCGCCCTTGTTGCAATTATGCAAGATTTTTAGATTATTTATATCCGGGAATTGGTGTTTGCATTCTAAACAATGATTTGAAAAAGAGCTAGTGTCTTGATTAAGACGAAAAGCACGATGATGTTCGGAAAAACGAGTTGATACACTTCGTCCTGTTTGACCTACATACACACTATTGCATTCTGAACAACGGATCTCATACACCCCAGATTTTTTAAGAGGATCGACTTTATCTTTGGCATTGAATAGCATGTTTGATAATTTTCCAGGAGGTTTAAACGCTACTTGATGATTCTCTTTTCGAAAAATATTAGCAATCTGTTCGCTGGTTTTTCCAAAGTATGTGAGCGGAATGAACGATGTATTTGAATTAGCTATTTTCGGATATATTAAAACCCTTGTGGTTTGATGACGTTTTTTGTTTATTAGGTTTTGAATGAGGTTCGTGGGGAAACCATTGTCACTGGCAATTGAAATTATTTTATTTAATTCTGTGGCTCTTCTGTCAGTAGTTAAGGGGATGGAGAAAGCTCTATGTATCATTGAGTGATATGCAGCAAGTTTGTGTGACAACGGGTGATTTGAGACAAATGGGATTGTTGAGTTGACGTTAGTAGGCTTCCTGTTCATGTCCAATATCGAAGAAAAGATTTGCGCATTAATTATATGTATGCTTAGTCTATCATATATTTTGCCTAGCTTGTAAGAATTATATTGTAAATAGCCCGTATTTCTTTATTAGATGTAATTGTATAGTTAGAACTCGTACTCTGTACATGTCCGTCGTAATAATAAATTGTTTTTAAAAACTCTGAAGTAAGTCCACGAACGTTAACTGGCGCAGTCGGTAGGATTGGTTGAAGTGCCTTGAGCGAACATCATTGGTTACTTTTCGTCTACGAATTTGTCAACCGAAAATCCACAACTTGGACCTCGAAGACACTGAAAATTGGCTCTTCAAACATCAAGAAACCAAACCCAGGGTCGTGTCCAATTCGTCCACTCCACGAGACAATCGCAATCTCCATGGGCTGGATTTTTTTTATGTAAGTGCATTTATTATTCAGAGTCGGTAAACATTTTATGCATCGTACTAAAAGGTCGAGTAACCTAGCTATTCAATTCACCGCTGCATCGCGCAGAAATTTAAGACACTTAGAAATAGATAATTTACGTTTAAACTCACAAAAAATGGCTCAACAATTGAAACCGGAATACTTAGCCATGATTCCTGATTTTTACGGGAATCCCGAAATTCTTTCCAGATTCATTGAAGTTTGTGAAAAATTAGTCACACGCTTTTATAATCGCGATGACCCAAATGATTTTCAAAATGAATATTTAACGTCTACTATATTGTCAAAAATTAAAGGTGACGCCGCGAAAAATATTTCATCTTCAGTAATTCATACGTGGGACGATTTAAAAACCGCGTTACGTAATACATATGCAGACAAACGCGATCATCTCAGTCTTAACGCCGAAATAACTAATTTAAAACAGTTGATCACCGAATCTCCTTTCGATTTCTATAATAGATTAAATCATTTGTTAAACTTACAAATTTCTTATGCAACTAATCATATTGACCATAATCTAAAAAGATTTCATTTAATTGAATTTTTCAATGATAATGCGTTGCATGTTTTCCTAAAAGGTTTAAAAGAACCTTACGGTAGTTAAATGAGGGTCAAGAACCCTACAGACCTTCACATTGCTCTCAACATGCTGACAAATGATTTTCAGCACGAGTTTTCTCCGCAGCAATCGCACAAAACAGATAAAATTCCGCGTCGCGTTCATCAAAACAATACTCCGCGAATTCCTCCGCGTACTTATCAGCCGCCCACACATAAGCCGTCTTATAACTATAATTATAATAATTATCAGGCGAAAAATAAATTCGCTCCTAAACAAAATTATAATTCAAACTTTAATCGGAGACAAGAAACCCCGATGTCTACCTCGACAATTAACCCAAATAATAATCAAAAATTAAATTATACGGCACAAGAATTATATAACGTTGAGCAAAACAATTCTTTTTTAGGCGAAAACGCCTCGGAAAACCCAGAGAACAATTGGAATTCTTAGGTATTAAAAATAATGAAAGCTATCTTCCCCATATAATAGAAACTAAAAATAAACTCAAAATATTAATTAATACTGGGAGCACACGCTCTTTCGTAAATCCGGGAATAGCTAATAAGTTCTTTAAAAATCAAATTTTTAAATGTCCATTTAATGTGACTACTATTAACGGTTCAACCCAAGGTAACTATAGTACAAAAATTAATCTAAGTCATTTATTTAGAACCGAACCTTCAAAAAATTTAATATTCCATATTCTGAAATTCCACATGGAATTCGATATGTTATTAGGCATCGATAATTTAAAACTTTTAAATGGCCACATTGATCTAAATAAAGATCAATTAATCGCACCGGGATGCGAAATAAATATTAATTATTTAAACAAGTTCAATGAACTCCAGTATACGAAGTGTATAGTAGTAGCTGGTAGGTCTGAAACAGTTGTAGAAGTAGATATTAAAAATGTCAAAAATGGTGATATAATTATTCCATACATTAATTATGGTTCAAATATCGAGACACCACAGTGTGCCTCCAAATGTAAAAACAGCAAGGCTGTATGCACTATTATTAACCCTAACAATAACCCTTTTAAGGTGTTCTTAGAACCATTGGTTGTCGATAAGATCAACGAATATGATCTTAATCAATCACCCAATTTAAATTTAATTGATACAAACAAAATAAAATTTGACTTGTCTCTCATTCGTTCAGCGCATATGAATAATGAAGAAAGACAGCAAATTACTAATTTAATTAAGGAATATTCAGATATTTTCCATATAAATAATACAGGGTTAACTTTTACAAATGAAATTAAGCATCGTATACTCACAAACGATGAAATTCCGGTGTACACTAAATTGTATAGGTACCCGCCGATCCGTAAGCAAAAGGATCAACACATTAAAGCAATTCATAGACAAAATATAAATAATAAGTTTAATAGGACATATACAAACAAAAATAATTCCAACGTGCGAAATAATAATAAATATCAGAAACATAATAGTAATAAAACTGTTAGTAGAAATAATTTATCTGATTCAAATAATAATAAAGTACAACAAACTAATGTTCTCAATAAAAAGAAAATTGGTAGGAATATTAATAATAGCTATAATAATAATAATCAAAATAGGTTTCGATTATATAAATCTGATCAGTTTTTAAACCAGCGATCACATATAAATGCAATGAATAAAAATGCTGATGCTCTATCAAGAGTTGAACTTAATCACATAACAGACCATAATGACAAATATTATGTAAATAATTTTGACGAATCACTTCTTGATAATAATAATGTAATTGAAGACGATAATCAATCAATAATTGCCGAAGTTGGTGATCAAGATAACATAGATGACTTTTTAGATGAATTAATAAATGATAATGATGGTGAAACGGTTCACTCAAATCTTGAAAACCCCATTACCACCATCCCAATTTTAGAAAAGCCTGTAAATATTGGCGATAATCAAATTATAATTAGTAAAGTAAATTATTCACCCGCAAAACCAAAACGTGAGGTCTTATATAATAATAAAAAGTTACGTATTCACTTTTCAATTTTCCAAAAAAACCTTTGAGAAAGATGTAATAGATTTTATTAAAGAATATATTGCTCCAAAGGTAAAATATCACTTATATTTTGATAGCGATGTATATGAAAAATTTTGTGTTGTAATTCAAACTTATTTTAAAAACTCACAACTAAATTTGGTAAAATGTACAGAAAAATTATTAGATATTGAAAATGAAGATGAGACTATTAACACTGTCAAATTGTACCACGATAGTAAATTAAATCATAGAGGTATTGACGAAACATATGCCGAAATTAAAAGATATTTTTATTGGCCTAATATGAAAAATACAGTCCAAAATTTCATAAATAATTGTGAAATATGCTTGTCAAGTAAATATGATAGAAATCCGTTAAAATTAAAATTTAATATTACACCTACACCGGTGAAACCATTTGAAATCATTCATATCGACTGTATCGCGATAGAGGGATCTAAATTTTTAACTATTGTAGATGCTTTCTCTAAATACGCGCAAATGTATCAATTAGAATCTTATCAAGCTGTCGAAATTGCAAACAAATTAATTCGCTTCTTTTCACATTATGGTATACCAGCACAAATTGTAGCTGATAACCATCTAGAGTTCAAAAATTCATTAATAAAGGAATTATTAGAATTACATAAAATTAAATTACATTTTATAAGTAGCCAACATCCAGAATCAAATGGATTAATTGAAAGAGTTCATTCAACGATAATTGAACACGTTCGAGTCCTAAATGCTCAAAAATCATTAAAATCAGAGCCAGCAGAAACAAAAATATTATACGCTGTTTTAGGATACAACAACTCAATTCATTCAGGTTAAAACCCATTGAAATTATTTCAGGTCACTTAGAAAATAATTCCCCATTTGATATTGAGGTAGAAAACAAAATTTTAAACAACTACATTACAAATCATAAAGAAAAAGTAAGATTAATTTATACTACAATTAATGAAAAGCTTGTTGAAAATAAAGAGAAAACAATAAATAAACAAAATCAAAATAGAGAAGATTTACCAAATATTAATGATAAAGTATTTATAAAAAATCGGCAAAAACAATAGAAAACAAAAATCAAGTATAAACCAGAAATAATTGAATCAAAAAATGAAGAATTAAAAACTGCGAAAATTAAAAGGTCTCATCATAATCAAGTAGAAAAGATACATCTTTCAAACATTAAAAGACCCCGTAAATTAAATGATGATAAGAAAAATAGAATTGAGGACAGTATCGAACTATCCTACATAAATTTTATGAATAGTTATAAAAATGATAATAATATAGCTAATAATATAACTGAGATTCAAGACAATCTATTTACAGCACCAAAAGAATTTTCCCTTGCACATTGTGTTAGTGCTGATTTAAATATGAATTCGGGTATAGCACGTGATTTTAAAATTAGGTTTGGACAAATAGATAAATTAAAGGCACAAAGGCCTAAAGTCCACTCTTTATGTTTCTTAAAAAACGAAAATCGGCATATAATATATTTAATTACTAAAAACAAATATTTTAATAAACCAACCCACAAAGATTTATTTCAAACTTTGGTAACATTAAAAGATTTCTGTAACAAAAGAAATATTAATAATCTCGCAATTCCAAAAATAGGTTGCGGACTAGATAAACTTAATTACGATAAAGTAAAGGCCATGTTAAATTACATTTTGGCAATTCTGATATAAAAGTAAATATTTATTTAGGTGAAATTAAAATTGATGATTCCGTTCCAGGTCCATCATGGTCGCAGTAACGCGAGCCATAGAAATCAGAAATATTACAAGTAATCTAGGCATACTACCAATAAATTTAGGGCCGGCAAAATTAGAAAAAATTATTATAATTATTATTATTAATTATAACATCACTACAATGTATGATGAATTTAAGAAACTAAATGGGCAATATAATCAATTGCAATTAACAATTAGAAACATATCGACATTTCAGAGAGATTTTTAGAATTATGAAAATATATTGAATTATTTAAAGGAGGATTTGAATGATAAATTCCAACAATTTAAAGTAACAAAAAGAAGCCGAAATAAAAGAGGGCTTATCAACGGGTTAGGCACCGTAATAAAAACCATTACCGGAAATTTAGATTCCAATGACGGTACAAAATTTGAAAATATGTTAAACCACCTTAAACATAATTAAAATCAAATCGAAAATCAAATAAAATTTGGGTATAGTCTTAACAATGAAATTATTAGTAAGTTTAACAAAACATTAAAAAGTATTGAACATAATGAAAATTTATTGAAATCGAGAATTATGCAATTGCATGCTATTTTAAAAGAAGAAATCGATCATCAACATGTACTCTTTATAAAAGACATCTTTAATCAATTGATAATATCGTATACGACAATCCAAAATATACTTCAAACAATAGAAAATTCGATCATGTTTTGTAAATTACACGCGATTCATCCTAGCATTATAAAGCCATCCGAATTTCTAAGTATTCTGCAAACTATCTCGGGATTCTACGGAAACCAATTACCTTTTGACGTAAGGTTAGACAACATATTAAATTTTGAATCTATATCTAAAGTAAATTGTTTAATTAAAGAAATGGTAATTCAGTATTTTATATCAATTCCAATTAATTATTAAATAAATTTTGAACTATATTATCTAAATTCAATTCCTACAAAAATTGAATCGGATTACTTGACCATAGTACCAAACACAAATTACGTTTTAAAATCTGAAAATAAGATTATACCTCTGAATAATGGATGTACAAAAACAAAATTGTACTACCAATGCCCATCTCACTTGCCGCTGTCAACTTCGATTAAATGCGAAGAAAATATTATTAAATCTGGAAAAGTGGACGATTGCCAATTCACAAAACTGGAAATTTTTGGTAATCACCTGGAGCACCTGCCTCACACTCAACAGTTCCTGCTAGTGTTTCCACATAAAGACCAAATAAAAATTAAGTGTCAAAAACAAACTGAAATTAGGGAACTAAGTGGTGTCTATTTAATAAAACCAAATAAGTGCTTAATAATCTATAAAAACAATGAACTGCATATACAAGACTCAAGTTCGGGAGGTCCTGTGTTAATTAATAATGTTAAAATAAAAATTAATAATCAAAATCTAACTGACTTCAGGATAAAGCTTCGCCGATTAACCCTTCAAGATACACCCGCAGTTCAACCCCTACCAACGATCCAAAATAATTGGGATTTCGTCAGGCCCAGTATGTGGACCATAGTAATCTACATCATCATATGTGGAGGAGCGTTGTTCCTGTTCTACAAATGGAAACGAAGTCAAGGAACAACTCCCGAAGTAGACCAACCCCAGGCCTACGAACTTCATCTTCCAGGGGGAGCAAAAGTCTAAGGGTGGAGGAGTTACCTGCCGTCCATAATAACGCTCCTTTTGATTAAGAACAATGAGTGTACTGTTATATAAACAATCCTTTGTTTTCATTTAATATGAATATCATTATTTTGTTTCGCATTAATTATATTTATGCTTAGTCTATCATATATTTTGCCTAGCTTGTAAGAATTATATTATAAATAGCCCGTATTTCTTTATTAGATGTAATTGTATAGTTAGAACTCGTACTCTGTACATGTCCGTCGTAATAATAAATTGTTTTTAAAAACTCTGAAGTAAGTCCACGAACGTTAACTTATATATATATATGGAATATTTAATACAAAATTTGTCGTGTCTGAATGGCCTAAGACAATTTCCCTCAAATCCTCAAATCATTCATCATACCAAACCCGCAATTCCTTCCAACACCCTTCCTTAAAAAAAAGAATACTTAGATCACCTTATATGTCCTTGGATGACTTTAAATAGGATTAATGACTATTTGGTGGCGATAAAATTACCATAGCAACTATAAAAACAATTTCAGCATTATTAGTAAGAAAATATAATTTAACTAAAATGTGTAACCCAAATAACTTTGATTTACCATGGCTTTTAATCACCTTAAATGTCCTTGGATTACCTTAAACAGTCTTAAACGTCCATTGGTAAAAAGTAAGTAAAGAAGTATGGACAGTAGATTACACTAAATGACCTTGATTAACAGATGGATAAACATGAATGACCTTGAAGAACATTATATGACCTTGATTAATTGTTAACGTGATCGTATAAAATTTTCAATAAGCAATTCTTTAAGGGCCTGTATAATAATCTAAAATAATCTCTAATTAACGTTCAATCATTCTATGACCTGAAATAACCTTAAATAACCTTTAAAGTGTCCTACACTGGCCGTTGATTATTTCTCCACATAACTTTACATGACGTACCTGTTCTATAATTTTGAATAAACTTAAATCATCATCCAATCATTCTATAACCCTAAATGATCCTGAGTGACCTAAAACCAACTTTAAACCATTCACCATTCTATGCCTTTGAATAATGTCCGAATACACTTAAATGATATTAATAAAGTAATTAGAGCAGTGTAGGTTAGATCACACTAAACTACCGTGATTGACACTTACATCAATATAAATGATCTTTAAAGAACGTTATTTGACCTAAAATATCAATTGATTAATACTCTGCATTAAAAAAATCACATCAAATGATATAGATTAACCAATAGATAAACATGAATGGCCTTAAAATAACGTTATATGTCTTTAAATGACCGTTAGTTCTTTGTTAGGTAACTTAAAATCTTAAATAACCGTTTGATAATCTTATATAATAATCAGACACCCTTAAATAACTTTGAATGAACTAATTTTGGAATACCATGAACAAACAATTGAGTCCATTACATATACTTAAATCATTCCATTCCCTAGAATAAACATTGTAAACACGCCTGAATGACCATAAATGTCCCCATATAACATTTAATTATCCAATTGACTTTGAAGATCCGATTAGGTCATCCAAATTATTCAAAAATATTTGAGATCATTATAGGATATCTTGATCTCAAATATTTTTGAATAATTTGGATGACCTAATCGGATCTTCAAAGTCAATTGGATAATTAATTGTTATATAGATTATTTAGATTATATTAAATGACCTCGAATAGTCTTCAAATTAATGTAATAATTCTTTAACTACCAATTTATGATCTTGAATGACCGTTGATTATTTATGAAATAACCTTATATAACTTGGTTGCTTGAGTAACGTGAATTTCAAATTAATTTAACGAATAAAGCAATAATAACCTTTCTTCACAATTGTATTTGATTTACCAATGCTAATCCATTGATAATGGTAACTTTATGTCCGAAATGTAAATTTGCTAAATCAAATAAAATTGTGAAGAAAGGTTATTAGTGCTTTATTCGTCAAACCTTAAATAACTGTTGAATAACCTTGAATGTTAATAGCATGACCTTTAAAAATATTGAGCTATTGCTGGATGATCAATAAATAATCTTAAACCGTTACATTACCTCAAATAAACTGTATCGATGAAAGGCCTTGAACTTCAATCATTTTGAATGATCGTTAGATGACCTAATCTGAACTTCAAAGTCATTTGGATAACTGGATGTTATTTAAAAGTAATTACAGCTGTATATTCACTGGATCATCTAAATGACCTTGAATAATCGTTGAGATAACATAAATAATCATTAATTTCCAGTTTGTGACCTTCAATTACTATTGAAAAATTTTTAGTAACCTTAAATAACTGTCGAATAACCTTGAATGATGACCTTAAATGATCTTTAATGACCTATTATATGATCTTAAATAAACTTTAATGATTATTCAATTATTTCATAACCTTGAAAGATCTTGAGTGGCCTAAAATCTACTTCAAACCATTCACTATTCTATGCCTTTGAATAATGGCAGTATGAAATTGAATGTTATTAAAAAGTAATTGCAGCAGCATGACCATTGTATAACATTAAATGACCTTGATTAACAGATGTAAAACAGAAATGACCTTAAAAGAACGTTATATGACCTTGAAAGACCGTTGATTAATTCTTTATATAACTCATATACTATTATCTTAAATAATCAATTGATGACCTTAAATGATCTTTAAAAACCTGTTCCTATCTAAACTTATGCTATACTTTTAACAATGATTTTTAATGATTGAATTAATTGTCTGTGATTTAATTTAGAATATTCAAAGGACATTGATTGAATGATGATTTTAAATAATAATAATAATAATAGTAATAAAATATATAAGTCCTTTACGTTGTAGATAATTCACTAATAAATAGAAAAAACACGGAAATATTTTCTGTAGTCTTAATAAGACTCATTTGTTGTAGATTTTACAAAAATATTTTCGTGTTTTTTCTATTTATTAATAATAATAGTAATAATAGGCCTTCATGTCCATAACCAGTTTACATACAGATTAAATAATTATAATATATCAAATAAATAGACCTGTTCTATGATCTTAAATAGACGTCAATAATCGTTCAATCATTCTATAAACTTGAAGGATCTTGAGCGAGCTAAAACCATCTTCAAACCGTTCACCACTCTATGCCTTTCAATAATGCTACATGAACTTGGATAATATTAAAAAGTAATTGGAGCAGTATGATCATCAGATCAAATGACCTTGATTGACAAATGAATAAACATGAATGACCTTAGAGGAACTTTATATTACCTTAAATGACCGTTGATTTATTTTTAGGTAACTTTGAATAATCATAAATTTTATCGTTTTTCGTTTGATAATCTTAAATGATATTCAGACACCATTGAATAACCTAGAACCATTTTTGGAAGATCATAAACATACAATTGGTTTTATTAAATAATCTTAAGCCATTTCATTAATTAAAAATGTCCCTAAATGACACTAAATATCCCTATATGTACATTAATGACCCTGATTTTAAATATTTTTAAACAATTTGGATGACGTAATCTGATTTTCAAAGTCAGTTGAATAACTAATAACTAAATGTTAATTAAAAATAATTACTGCAGTGTATTTACTGGATCATCTTAAATGACCATGAATAATCGTCGAATTAACGTAAATAATCTTTAATTTCCAATTAATAAATTTGAATTACCATTGAAAATTTTATTAAATAATTTTAAATAACCTTAAATAACCGTTGAAAGATAATAGATGACCTTGAATGTCCATAAATGTATATCCTATAATGACCTTGATCCTATATATATTTATTTAATAATTGGATGACCTAACCTGATCTTTAAAGGTAGTTGTATAACTAAATGTTATTTAAGTAATTACAGCGTTATATTCACTGGATCATTCTAAATGACCTTGAATAATCATTAAATTAGCGTGAATAGCCTTTAATTTCAAATGTATAACCTTGTATTGAAGTTAAATATTTATTGGAAAATTATAAATAACGCTAAATGACCGTTGAATGTTAATAGGATTACCTTTAATAATAGTGGACGTTTGTTTGATGATATAAAGCCTTAAATGGTTTTAAACCCTTCCAATACCTTAAACGAACATTATAAACCTTCTTCAAATCATTTTCAATAATTTGGGTGACCTAATCTGATTTTCAAAGTCAGAAAACTAAATGTTATATAAACGTAATTATTGCAATATATTTACTGGATCATCGTATATGAACATAAATCACATTAAATGACATTGATTGACAAATGGATAAACATGAATGGCCTTTAAAGAACCATATATGACCTTAAATGACCTTTGATAGTCTAAATGATAATCAGGCACCCTTAAGTAACCTTGAACTATCTTCAAAAGATCATAAACATACTTATTTTTGAAGAATTTTGATGACCTAATCTGCTCTTCAAACTCGGTTATATAACTAGATGTTATTTTAAAGTAATTACAGCAGTATATTCACTGCATTATTTTAAATGACCTTGAATAATCGATTACATTATCTTTAATTTCCAATTTATGACCTTGAATTACCATTGTATATTATTGAATAATTTTTAGTAACCTTAAATAACTGTTGAATAACTTAAATGTTATATAATATTAAATGAATGTTATTCAAAAGTAATTGGAGCACTAAGATCATTGGATAACGTTGAAAGGCCTTGATTAACAGACGGATAAATAAGAATAAATTCAAAATAAATAAACAATTAACTTTGTTGTAAATAAAAAGTGATACCAACAAAGTTAATTGTTTATTTATTTTGAATTTATCAAAATGTATCACGAAGTGAAAGCCTCCACAATTACTTATTTAAATAAGAATAAGCTTTAAAGAACATCACATGACCTTAACTGACCGTTGATTAATCGTTCACATAACTCCAAAAAATAATATCTTAAATAAGCAATTGATGACCTTAAATGATCTTCAATGACCTGTTCTATATCCTTAAATAAACTTTTAGGATCGTACAATCATCCTAAAACCTTGATTGATCGTGAGTGACTTGATCTTCAAACCGATCATCATTCTAGTAATTAGAGCAGTATGATTACCAGATCAAATGACCTTGACGGACAAATGGATTCACATGAATGACCTTAAAAGAACTTTATATGACCGTTAATTCATTCATCAACTTTGAATACCTTTAAATTTTAAATAATCATTTGATAATCTTAAATGATATTCAGATCATCTTTGGAAGATCATAAACATACAATTGGTTTTATTTAATCATCTTAAACCGTTCCATTACCTTTAATGAATATTATTATGTTCCTGAATGACCCTAAATATCCCTATATATACATGGATGACCCTGATTTTAAATATTTTTAAACAATTTGGATGACCTAATCTGATTTTTCAAAGTCAGTTGAGTAACTAGTAACTAAATGTTATTTAAATGTATTTACTGCAGTGTATTTACTGGATCATGGTCATTAAATGACCATGAATAATCGTCGAATTATTATTATTTCCAATTAATAGCATTGAATTACCATTGAACATTTTATTAAATAATTTAAAATAACCTTAAATAACCGTTGAAAGGTAATAGACGACCTTGAATGTCCATAAATGTATATCGTATAACCTTGATCTTATATATTTTTTTAATAATTTGGATGACCTAAACTGATCTTAAAAGGTAGTTGTATAACTAAATGTTATTTAAGTAATTACAGCGTTATATTCACTGGATCATTCTAAATGACCTTGAATAATCATTAAATTAGCGTGAATAGCTTTTAATTTCAAATGTATAACCTTGTATTGAAGTTGAATATTTATTGGAAAATTATAAATAACTCTAAATGACCGTTGAATGTTAATAGGATTACCTTTAATACTATTAAACGTTCGTTTGATGATATAGAGCATTAAATGGCCTGAAACCATTCCATTACCTTAAACGAACATTATAAACCTTCCTCAAATATTTTTCAATAATTTGAGTGACTTAATCTGATCTCCAAAATCAGTTAGGTAACTAAACGTTATATAAAAGTAATTACAGCAATATATTTATTGGATTATCTTAAATGATCATGGATTATATTAAATGAGATAGATAAACATGCATGGCCTTTAAAGAACATTATAATCTTGAATGAATGTTAATTATTTTTTTAGGCAACTAAATGACCTTGAATTTCCATTACAGTCTTTTGAGTGATAATCGAATCACCTCGATAATGGTTTTGTATGGCCTTAAATATTTTTAAGTAAATATTATATGCATCATGAATGATTATTAGATGACCTTAATTAATTAAATTGAATTATTATTAGTTTTTTAAATGATCATTAGATAAGCTTGATTGTTGGATGACCTTCAACGGTCATCATTCGATTCGGAAATGTAGATAACGTTTGAGACTTTAAATGACCTTTAATGCTCGTTGGATGAACGTACATAATCTTGAAAGGTTGTTAGATGACCTTGATTTATTTTCGCACAATCTTAAATGATTTTAATTATCTTAAATAATTCAACGTTTTTGTTAGGTCACCTTAAATAACCATCAAATATTATTAGACTCATTAAAATAATAATTGTATAATTTTAGTTATCCTTGAATCGTCATCCAATGACCTTAAATGAATTAATTATTCGTTCAATAGTTTTAGGAAGCATTATATTGTCAATAGATAACCATTAATCATAGATGAACGTAAGTCTTTCTACAGAGGCCGTTAAACGCATTTATATGAATGACCTCTATGATGATATTGTATGACCTTGAAAACGTTTTTAATAAATATTATATGCATCATAAATGATAATTGAGTGACCTTGATTATATTAATATCATAACAAATGTTAATGTTAGTTTAAATGACTTTTAAAGATCGTTTGTTGAAGGTACGTAACCTAAAATGAGTATTGGATGACCTTGAGCTATTTCCACACAACCTTAAAAGACCTATAATTATTTATTGTTTTTGTTAGTGAACCTTAAATAACCTTAAAATGTTATTAGGTACATTTATTTGAGTATTGGATAGTTAACCTTAAATGGTCATCCAATGACCTTCAATGAGCTTAAATAATCGTTTAAAAGTTTTAAACAACCTCTAATGGTCACTAGATGAACATTGACCATAAGTGATAATTTTAGGATCTTCAATAATATTAAAAACTAATTTGAGTAGTATTGGTAAAGAAATATGGATTAAATTGACTGTAATTGACTTGTGTGTTGCCAAGAATGCTAAATATTATTGAATAACCTCTGTTGAATGACCTCAAATAATCGTTTAATGGCATTTAGAGTATTTATTTACTGTTAGGTCATTTTGAATGATTATTGAGTGACTTTTTTACATATGGATGACCTTGATTAACCGCACGATGGCCTAAAATTATCTTTAGTGACTATTAAACTAACTTAAATAAATATTAATCAGTATTAAACGACCTTGAATGATTACTAGATGATCAAAAATAATGGTGATCATTTTGAATGGATGAAAATAATCGCGAATATTATATTGATGTCTGTATTGCAAGAATGATAAATATTCTTGAATAACCTCCGTCAGATGACCTTAAATAATTGAACGTATGGATGACCTAGATTAACCGCACGAGAATTGAAATGATTTTTAGTGACTATTAAATTAACTTAAATATACATTAATCAGTGTTAGGTAAATAACCTTGAATAATTACTGGATGGTCAAAAATAATGTTGACGCTTTTAAATCGTTGTATCACTTTAAATAGCCTTTTTTACATATGGATGACCTTGATTAATCGCAAGGTGACCGAAAATGATTATAGTGACTATTATTTTAACTTAAAAAAAACATTAATCAGTTTTAAATGACCTTGAATAATTAAATAATGGTGATGAATTTGAATGGATGAAAATAATCGCGAATGTTAGATTGGCCTGTGTATTGTCAAGAATGATAAATATTCTTGAGTAACTTCCGACAGATGACCTCAAATAACAGTACATATCGATGACCTTACTTAACCGCACGATGACCTAAAATGATTTTTAGTGACTATTAAATTAACTTAAATAAACATTAATCAGTGTTAAATGACCTTGAATGCTTACAGAATAATCAAAAATAATGGTAACGCCTTTAAATCTTTGGATCACTTTAAATAGCCTTTTTTATATATGGATGACCTTGATTAACGGCAAGTTGACCTAAAATGTTTTTTAGTGACTATTAAATTAACTTAAATAAACATTAATCAGTGTTAAATGACCTTGAATGACTACTAGATGATCAAAAATAATGTTGATGGTTTTGAATGGATGAAAATAATCGTGAATATTTTATTCGATTAACCTCTATATTACCAAGAATGATAAATATTCTTGAATAACCTCCGACAGATCACCTCAAATAATTGTACATGCCGATGACCTTGATTAACCGCACAATGACCTAAAAAGATATTTAGTAACTATTAAATCAACTTAAATAAACATAAATGACCTTGAATGATTACCCGATGTTCAAAAATAATATTGACGCATTTAAATCGTTGGATCACAATAAATAGCCGTTTTTACATATGGATGACCTTGATTAACCGCACAATGACTGAATTTACTTTTAGTGACTATTAAATTAAATTAACTAAGTGTTAAATGATCTTGAATTATTACTGGATGATCAAAAATAATGTTGATGATTTTGAATGGATGAAAATAATCGCGAATATTTTATTCGATTGACCTCTGTATTACCAAGAATGATAAATATTCTTGAATAACCTCCGACAGATCACCTCAAATAATTGTATATATGGACGAATTTGATTAACTGCACAATGGCCTAAAATAATTTCTAGTGACTATTAAATTAACTGAAATAAACATTAATCAGTGTTAAATGACCTTGAATGACCACAGGATAATCAAAAATAATATCATTTTAATGGATAGAAACGATCTCGATCTCGAACAAATATGAAAGCTATTTTCATGATAATAAATCCATATAAAAAAGTCGAACGTTAGTTTACTAAATGACCTTGGATTATCTTTTGGGGCCTTGAACCGTAATTAAATGACCTTGAAAGTTTATCAGATGATCTTAAATAGAATTTTAAACTCATGATTTTCTTCACAAAAGATCTGCAAAGCATTTAGTAAAATTTTGTGCACCCTAAAATAAATATTTGCTCAGAGTGAAAGGTTCTTTTTTAAATTCTTTTCTCTAATTTAATGTTTAATCTTGAATGAATATTGTATAACAAGAAACATCTTTTTTTGAATATTCTAATATTATTTTCATTAATAAATAAGCATATTAAATTTATTCATTAATAAACTTATAAATTTTTTAGTTATAACAGAGTAATAACAAGCAAGTACAAACTTTCAGGTTTTGTCCCGGCGCATTCACCATAAATTTAATATAAAATTCATGCTTATTATGTTTTATATTTGTATATCTGTATATTATGAATACACCTGTATAAAATGTTTATACCTAAATTATAAACAACCTTAAGGTTATCTTAACGAAAAAATATACACTGGTGGCTTAAAAAGCATTGTATTATTTAATGTTTTTTTACAAACTATTATAATAAATATAATAAATGCTTACGTAAAACTGTTAAACAAAATCACCAACTTAACAAATATGTATTTAGGAGTTATATATACTTTTATTCTAGCTCTAGGAAAATAACATATGTTTAGAGCCCACAAACTTTTACGATGTTTAAACACGCATTTATAACCCCGTGTATCGTTTAGGGATAAATAACATATTTCTATAACAAACCAGTAGTTATTTAAAGCCATAAATCTTAGATATTATTTTGGGACAATAATATACTTCAATTTTTATTATTTAATAATATTAAATCTTGGATAATTACAAGACCTTACTTTTTATTGGCGATATTCTATATAATGAATTCTATATAAATAAGTTTCTCAAAGATTTTTATGCATGTCATTCCGCCTTTTATAAAAGTTCTACTTTTCTAGTTTTCATCACTATTCAAAAATTGAACTAAGAGTCTACTCCATTGAAGTCAATTCATGCACCACCATACTCCAGCATATGGAATAAAAACGTGGAATATCCATTATTCATCAACACACTCCCTTATACTTACGTAATAAATGATTGATAACATCTAACCTATAAAACTACTAAAAACGATTTTATCTCTAACCCAGTTCCGTAGAAAATTGTGTGAAAATGTATTCACATTATACCGGCGGCCGCAATGAAGTATATCGTATGCAATTTAAAGAATCCCGAAAAGTAATTCGATTATGGCATGCAAGGGATGTTAATGCCGATTGAAATTCGCGGCGCAGTGCTGAAGAAAATCCGCATGCACCCCCCCACACCGACCGCTAACTGATCGCGCCATTGTTGCCCTGAAAATTGTTTGTGTGTGTGTGTGTGTGTGTGTGTGTTTCGAGCGCGGGGCGCGCTGATAAATCAATTATTATTTGCTCTAAACGGCCGTTTGAATTTTCAATTCGGCGCTGCATTTGCATGCCCCATTTTTCTGTATTGTTCCCTCATTACTATGCATGGAAAAAATTAAAATTACAATCGAAACGATCGGTAAATAGGCAATGAAATTTATTGAAATGCGGCACTCCTCGCGAACGCCCCGCGGAAAGTGATGGATTGCTTTTTGGTGCCGAGGAAAATCGACGGGTGGCTTTGGGAATATTCATGAATAATTGAAAATATTTTTCTGTTTTGCTTTTCCCTCGGGGCGAATTAAAATTTAATCAACTTTTCAAATATTTACCGATGGCGCTGCATCTGAAACCATAAACATCATCATTAAAAAACACGTTCATACAAAAAAATTTATTAATTATACCTACCAATAATCAGAAATGTTACAATTGTAAACATTATTGCTCACCAATTAATCTATTTTATACTATCTAAAGATACAAGATACCTAAAAAAACAATAATCCAATTAAAATTATATAAACTTATTCAGATTTTATATTTGTCATTAATTTTTTGTAAATGTCCCGGCGCCTCCACCATTTACTAAATCATATAAATTATTTTAATATATCAATTATTATATTAGAAAATAATTTAATAAAATGAATTTTATTATAGGATTTAATTATAAAATCGATTTTTCAATCACGATTTAATATTTTAGAAAGCGCGGACGCAGAATTTCGCATGCGAGCGTGTATTTTAAAACACAAACGGTAATGTGCGACCTCGTAACGAGTACACGTGACCTAATTACACATTACGTTCTAAAACGTGAACACATGCAATTTCTCTCCTTAATTGCCCACCTAAATCGTTAACCACCTTTTCCTGCCTTTATTGCCTCGCATACCATCGTATTGGGAGCCCCACACGGGTCGGCGGGACGTAATAAAAACGCCATTAAACTTCTGTCGAATTATGTGTAACGTATGTGAATTTTCGGTAGGGATTCGTTAAGCACTTAATTATTCAAGCGTAGCAAATAAATTTGTCGGTATATAGATATGAGATACATAGTAAAATCTTTAATTAATCTGACTTGGAGTAAATTAATCAAGCAAGGTACTGACCTACAAATAAAACCATTAATTACGACATTAAAATTATATTTTATTATATACTACGTATAAGTAATTGACGATTTTCATGTAGAAACAAAACGCAACACTTGAAAATGAAATAAGGAAAATCTTAAATTACATTAAAAGATTTGTTGAAAATTATGAAAGTAGCCTCGAAGTCACAAGATATATCTTAAAATAGTATTTTTTTTTAATCTACACGAAAATAATCGTCGATTTGCTTACAGAAATCAAAATGCAACACTGCATTAAAAAAAATATTCAAAATTATTCACAAAAGCAATTGGCCTCAAAATCACAAGATTAATTTAAAAATGGCATATTTTGAATATTACATAGAACAAATTAACGATATTTTTATACAAAAATTAAAATACAGCATTACATTGAGATATTTAGAAAGATGTTTAAAATTAATCGAGCAAAGCAATTAGCCTCAAAATTATAAGATATATTTATGGGTAGTATATTTTGAATTTTACATAAAAATAATTTAAAAAATTTATCCAGAAAACAAAATACAAGAATTCAAAATGAAATTTAAAAAATCAAAAAATTCATTCAGAGATTTAAATAGAAGTTTCAAATTAATAAAACGATGATATTAGCCTTAAAATCATAAAAGAGATCTATGGGCAGTGTATTTTGAATTTTACATAAAAATAATTAAAGATTTTTATCCAGAAATCAAAATACAAGAATTCAAAATGAAATTTAAAAAATCGAAAATTGCATTCAAAGATTTAAAAAGATGTTTTAAATTAATCAAACAAAGCAAGTGGCCCCAAAATTATAAAATGTATCTAAAAATTAGGTTTTAAATTTTGACTAGAAATAATTGATTATTTTTATCCAGAAATCAAAATACAACAGTCTAAAATGAAATTTAAAAAATCTAAATATGCATTCACAGATTTGAAGAAATAATTAAATTTAATCAAGAACAGCAATTGGTCTCAAAATCATAAGACATATCTATGAACAGTGTATTTTAAATTTTACATAAAAATAATTGAAGATTTTCATCCAGAAATCAAAACACAACAATTCAAAGTGAAATATAAAAAAAAACAAAAATTGCATTCAGACATTTAGAAAGTTGTTCAATATTAATCAAGCAGAGCAATTGTCCTCAAAATTATAAAATATATCTAAAAATGAGTTATTTTGAATTTTGCATACAAATAATTAAAGATTTTTGTCCAGAAATCAAATACAACAGTCTAAAAAGAAATTTAAATAATCGAAATGTGCATTCAGATAATTGAAAAACTAATTAAATTTAATCAAGAAAAGCAATTGGCCTCAAAATCATAAGATATATCTATGAACTGTGTGTTTTCAATTCTACATAAAAATAATTAAGGATTTTCATCCGGAAATCAAAATACAACAGTCCAAAATGATAGTACATAAATCTAAAATTGCATTCAGAGATTTAAAAATATGTTTAAAATTAAACAGGCATAGCTATTAGCCTCAAAATCATAAGATATATCTAAGAGTAGTATATTTTGAGTTTTACATCAAAATATTTGAATATTTTTGTGAAAAAATCAAAATATAGTAGTCAAAAATAAAATTTTAAAAATCTAAAAATTCACTCAGAGATATAAATAGAAGTTTCAAATTATTCAAACTGAGATATTACTCTTAAATTTATTAGATATATCTATGGGTAGTGTATTTTGAAGTTTAAATAAAAATAATTAAAGATTATTATCCAGAAATCAAAATACAACAATTTAAAATAATCAAAAATTGCATTCATAAATTTAAAAAGATGTTTGAAATGAATCAAGCAGAGCAATTGGCCTCAAAATTATGAAATATATCTGAAGGTAAGGTATTTTGAATTTTGCATACAAATATTTAATGAATTTGATCCAGAAATCAAAATGCAACTGTCTAAAATGAAATTAAAAAATCGAAATTTGCATTCAGAGATTTGAAAAAATAATTAAATTTAATCAAGAAGAGAAATTGCCTCAAAAGCATAATATATATCTATGAATAGTGTGTTTTGAATTTTACATAAAAATAATTGAAGATATTTATTTAAAAATTAAAATACAACAGTCCAAAATGAAATTAAAGAAATCAAAAATTGCATTCTTCAGAGATTTGAAAAGATAATTAAAATTAATCAAGAAAAGAAATTGGCCTTAAAATCATAGGATATATCTAAGAATAGAGTACTTTCAATTTTACATAAAAATAATTCAAGAATTTTATGCAGAAATCAAAATACAGCAGTCCAAAAAAAAATTAAAAAAATCTTAAAATTCATTCAGAGATTTAAATACAAGTTTCAAATTAATCAAATAGAGATATTAGCCTCAAAATCATAAGATATATCAATGGGTAGTGTATTTTGAATTTTACATTAAAATAATTAAAGATTATTATCCAGAAATCAAAATACAACTGCCTAAAATTAAATTAAAAAATCGAAATTTGCATTCAAAGATTTGAAAAAATAATTAAATTTAATTAAGAAGAGAAATTGGCCTCAAAATCATAATATATATATATATATATATATATATATATATATATATATATATATATATATATATATATATATATATATATGAATAGTGTGTTTTGAATTTAACATAAAAATAATTGAAGATATTTATTCAAAAATCAAAATACAACAGTCCAAAATGAAATTACAGAAATCTGAAATTGCATTCAGAGGTTTAAAAAATGTTTAAAATTAATCAAGAAGAGCAATTGGCCTCAAAATCATAAGATATATCTAAGAATTGGATATTTTGAATTTAACATAAAACTAATTGAAGATTTTTATGTAGAAATCAAAATACAACAGTCCAAAATTAAATTAGAGAAATCGAAAATTGCATTCAGAGATTTAAAAACAAGTTGAAAATCAATCAAGCAGATAAATTGGCCTCAAAATTGTCTGATATGCCTAAGAAAAGTGTACTTTGAATTTTACATAAAAATAATTAAAGATTTTTATACAGAAATCAAAATACAACAGTTCAAAATGAAATTTAATAAATCGAAATTTACAGTCAGATATTTAAAAAAATGTTTAAAAGTAATCAACAGTTAAGTTAAAATACAACAGTCCAAAATGAAATTAGAGAAAACGAAATTTGCATTCAGAGATTTAAAATAAGTTTAAGATTAATCAAGCTGATTAATTGGCCTCAAAATTATAAGATATGTCTAGAAAAAGCGTATGTTATATTTTACATAAGAATAATTAAAGATTTGTATCTAGAAATTAAAATACAACAGTCCGAAATGAAATTAGTTAAATCAAAATTTGCATTCAGAGATTTGAAAAGAAGTTTACAATTAATGAAGCAAATCAATTGGCCTCAAAATCATAAGACATATCTAGGAACAGTATATTTTGAGTTTTTCATAAAAATAATTATGGATTTTTATCCAGAAATACAGCAGTCCAAATTGAAATTTGAATAATCCAAAATTGCATTCACAGAATTAAAAAAACTGTTTAAAATTAATCAAGCAAATCAATTACCCTCAAAATCATTGGATATATCTAAAAAGAGTGTATTTTGAATTTTACGTAGAAATAATTGAAATTTTTTATGCAAAAATCAAAATACAACAATCTAAAATGAAATGAAAAAAAATCGAAATTTGCATTCAAAGATTTAAAAAGATGTTTAAAATTAATCAAGCAAAGAAAATGGCCTCAAAATCATAAGATATATCTGAGAATAAGGTATTTTGAGTTTTACATAAAAATAATTGAAGATTTGTATCCAGAAATTAAAATACAACAGTCCGAAATGAAATTAGAGAAACCAAAAATTGCATTCAGAGATTTAAAAAGTAGTTTAAAATTAATCAAGCAAGGCTATTAGCCTCAAAATCTTAAGATATATATAGAAATAGTGCATTTTGAATTTTACATAAAAATAATTAAAGATTATCATCCAGAAATCAAAATTCAACTATTTATAATGAAATTTAAAAAATCGAAAAATGCATTCAGAGATTAAAAAAAATAATTAATACTAGTGAAGAAGAGCAAGTGACCTCAACATCATAAGATATATCTACGAATAATGTATTTTGAATTTTACTTAGAAATAGTCAAGGATTTTTGTACATAAGTTAAAATACAACAGACTAAAATGTAATTAGAGATATCGAAATTTGCATTCAGAGATTTAAAATAAGTTTAAGATTAATCAAGCTGATTAATTGGCCTCAAAATTATAAGATATGTCTAGGAAAAGCGTATGTTATATTTTACATAAGAATAATTAAAGATTTGTATCTAGAAATTAAAATACAACAGTCCGAAATGAAATTAGTTAAATCAAAATTTGCATTCAGAGATTTGAAAGGAAGTTTACAATTAATGAAGCAAATCAATTGGCCTCAAAATCATAAGACATATCTAGGAACAGTATATTTTGAGTTTTTCATAAAAATAATTATGGATTTTTATCCAGAAATACAGCAGTCCAAATTGAAATTTGAATAATCCAAAATTGCATTCACAGAATTAAAAAAACTGTTTAAAATTAATCAAGCAAATCAATTACCCTCAAAATCATTGGATATATCTAAAAAGAGTGTATTTTGAATTTTACGTAGAAATAATTGAAATTTTTTATGCAAAAATCAAAATACAACAATCTAAAATGAAATGAAAAAAAATCGAAATTTGCATTCAAAGATTTAAAAAGATGTTTAAAATTAATCAAGCAAAGAAAATGGCCTCAAAATCATAAGATATATCTGAGAATAAGGTATTTTGAGTTTTACATAAAAATAATTGAAGATTTGTATCCAGAAATTAAAATACAACAGTCCGAAATGAAATTAGAGAAACCAAAAATTGCATTCAGAGATTTAAAAAGTAGTTTAAAATTAATCAAGCAAGGCTATTAGCCTCAAAATCTTAAGATATATATAGAAATAGTGCATTTTGAATTTTACATAAAAATAATTAAAGATTATCATCCAGAAATCAAAATTCAACTATTTATAATGAAATTTAAAAAATCGGAAAATGCATTCAGAGATTAAAAAAAATAATTAATACTAGTGAAGAAGAGCAAGTGACCTCAACATCATAAGATATATCTACGAATAATGTATTTTGAATTTTACTTAGAAATAGTCAAGGATTTTTGTACATAAGTTAAAATACAACAGACTAAAATGTAATTAGAGATATCGAAATTTGCATTCAGAGATTTAAAATAAGTTTAAGATTAATCAAGCTGATTAATTGGCCTCAAAATTATAAGATATGTCTAGGAAAAGCGTATGTTATATTTTACATAAGAATAATTAAAGATTTGTATCTAGAAATTAAACAACCATTCAATAATTAAATTAATAAAAAATAATTAAAAATAATGTTTAAAAGCTGTTTAAAATTAAACATGGAAAGCAATTGGCCTCAAAATTATGAGATATATCTAGGAATAGTGTATTTTGAATTTTACATAGAAATAATGGAAGATTTTTGTGCAGAAATCAAAATACAATAGTTCAAAATGAAATTATAGAAATCGAAATTTACATTCAGAGATTTGAAGAAATAATTAAATTTAATCAAGAAGAGCAATTAGCCTCTAAATCATAAGATATATCTATGAATAGTGTGTTTTAAATTTTACATAAAAATATATGAATATTTTTATCCAGAAATCAAAATACAACAGTCCAAAGTGAAATTAGAGAAATCGAAAATTGCATTCAGAGATTTAAAAAGGTGTTTGAAATTAATCGAGCAAAGCTATAAGCTTCAAAATTATCAAATATATCTAAGAGTAGTGTACTTTGAGTTTTACATAAAAATAATTTCAGATCTTTATGCAGAAATCAAAATATACAGTCCAAAATAAAAATTTAAAAATTCACTCAGAGATTTAAATAAAAGTTTCATATTAATCAAACGGAGTAATTAGCCTCAAAATCATAAGATATATCTTATATATGAGTAGTGTATTTTAAAGTTTACATAAAAAAAATTATTATCCAAAAATTAAAATACAACAATTCAAAATGTAATTTAAAAAAAAACAAAAATTGCGTTCAGAGATTTAAAAGGATGTTTAAAATTAATCAAGCAAAGCAATTGACCTCAAAATTATAAAATATATCTAAAAATAAGGTATTTTGAATTTAGCATACAAATAATTATTTTATTTATACATTAGTTTTAAGTTTTTTTACGATTTTATATATACTGATGTTCTTTTATAGTTATTTTATTTATACACTAGTTTTATGTTTTATTTATACATTGTTTCAACTTCCATTTTTTTCTGAAATCCGACTTGAACTTTGTTTCTTTTGTTTGATTGTATGTATAATTGTATTTTTAAATTTATACTTCTAATTATACATTCACGTGTGTAAACCTGTATGTCCTAGCACCAATAAAGTATTATTATTATTAATATTATTATTAATTAAAGATTTTTGTTCAGAAATCAAAATACAACAATCTAAAATGAAATTTAAAAAATCGAAATTTGCATTCAGAGATTTGAAGAAATTATTAAATTTAATCAAGAACAATTGGCCTCAAAATTATAAGATATATCTCTGAGCAGTGTGTTTTAAGATTAAATAAAAATAATTGAAGATTTTTATCCAAAAATCAAAATACAACAATCCAAAGTGAAATTAGAGAAATCGAAGCTTGCATTCAGAGATTGAAAATGAGGTTTAAAATTAAACAAGCAAAGCAATTGGCCTCAAAATTATAAAATATATCTAAAAAAGAGGTATTTATAATTTTGCATACAAATGGTTAAAGATTTTTATCTAGAAATCAAAACACAACAGCCTAAAATGAAATTTAAAAATATCGAAATTTGCATTCAGGAATTTGAAAAACAATTAAATTTAAACAAGAAGAACAAGTGGCCTCAAAATCATAATATATATCTATGAACAGTGTGTTTTAAATTTTACATAAAAATAATTGATGATTTCCATCCAGAAATCAAAATACAACAATCCAAAATGAAATTAGAAAAATCAAAAATTGCATTCAGAGATTTAGAAAGTTTTTTTAAATTAAATACGCAGAGTTATTAGCCTCCTAATCATAAAACATATCTAGTCTACTTGGAGTTTTAAATAAAAATAATTGAAGATTTTTACGCAGAAATCAAAATACAGCAGTCCAAAATGGAATTTAAAAAATCGCAAAATTCATTCAGATATTTAAATAGAAGTTTCAAATTATTCAAACGGAGATATTGGCCTCAAAATCATAAGATATATCTTTTGGCAGTGTATTTTGAATTTTATATAAAAATAAATAATAATTATTATCCAGAAATCAAAGTACAACAATTTAAAGGAAAATTTAAAAAAATCGAAAATTACATTTACATTATTAAAAAGATGTTTAAAATTAAACATGCAAAGCAATTGGCTTCAAAATCATAAGATAGATCTAGGAATTATGTGTTTTGAATTTTACATAGAAATAATAGAAGATTTTTATCTGAAATCAATATAAAATAGTTCAAAATGAAATTATAGAAATCGAAAATTACATTCAGAGATTTGAAAAGGTAGTTAAAATTAATCAAGATGAGCAATTGGCCTTAAAATAATAAGGTATATCTAAGAGTAGAGTATTTTAAGTTTTATATAAAAATAATTGAAGATTTTTATGGAGAAATCAAAATACAGCAGTCCAAAGTGAAATTTAAAAAATCGAAAAATTCATTCAGAGATTTAAAAGGAATTGGCCTCAAAATTATAAAATATATAAAATAATGAGTTATTTTGAATTTTGCATACAAATAATTAAAGATATATCTAAGAGTAGTATACTTTGAGTTTTACATAAAAATAATTGAAGATTTTTATGCAGAAATCAAAATACAACAGTCCGAAATGAAATTAGATAAATCAAAATTTGCAAAATTAATCAAGCAAAGCTATTAGCCTCCAAATCATAAGATATATATATATAAATAGTGCATTTTGAATTTTACATAAAACTAATTAAAGATTATCATCCAAAAATCAAAATACAACTATTTAAAATGAAATTTAAAAAATCGAGAATTGCATTCAGAGATTTAAAAAAATAATTAAAATTATTCAAGAAGAGCAATTAGCCTCAACATCATAAGATATATGTACGAATGATGCATTTTGAATTTTACATAGAAATAATCGAAGATTTTTGTGCAGAAGTTAAAATACAACAGTCCGAAATAAAATTAGATAAATCAAAATTTGCATTCAGAGATTTAAAAAGATGTTTAAAATTAATCAAGGAAAGCAATTCGCCTCAAAATCATCGGATATGTCTAACAATTTTACGTAGAAACAATTGAAAATTTTGATGCAAAAATTAAAAATACAACAGTCCAAAATGAAATGAAAAAAAATCGAAATTTGCATTCGAAGATTTAAAAAGATATTTAAAATTAATCAAGCAAAGAAAATAGCCTCAAAATCATAAGATATATCTGAGAATACGGTATTTTTAGTTTTACATAAAAATAATTGAAGTTTTTTATCCAGAAATTAAAATACAACAGTCAAAAATGAAATAGAGAAACCAAAAATTGCATTCAGAGATTTAAAAAGAAGTTTAAAATTAATCAAGCAAAGCTATTAGCCTCAAAATCATAAGATATATATAGAATAGTGTATTTTGAATTTTACATTAAAATAATTAAAGATTATCATCCAGAAACCAAAATACAACTATTTAAAATGAAATTTAAAAAATCGAAAATTGCATTCAGAAATTTAAAAAAATAATTAAAATTATTCAAGAAGAGCAATTAGCCTCAACATCATAAGATATATCTATGAATAACGTATTTTGAATTTTACATAGAAATAGTCGAAGATTTTTGTACATAAGTTAAAATAAAACAGTCCAAAATGAAATTAGAGAAATCGAAATTTGCAGTCAGAAATTTAAATGAAATTTAAGATTAATCAAGCTGATTAATTGGCCTCAAAATTATAAGATATGTCTAAGAAAATCGTATTTTAAATTTTACATAAAAATAATTAAAGATTTGTATCTAGAAATCAAAATATAACAGTCCGAAATGAAATTAGATAAATTAAAGTTTGAATTCAGAGATTTGAAAAGAAGTTTAAAATTAATCAAGCAAAGAAATTGGCCTCAAAATCATAAGATGTATCTAAAAACAGTGTATTTTGAGTTTTTCATAAAAATAATTATAGATTTTTATCCAGAAAATACAGCGGTCCAAATTGAAATTTGAAAAATCCAAAATTACATACACAAATTTAAAAAGTTTTTTTAAATTAATCAAGCTAAGCAATTGGCCTTAAAATCATCAGATATGACTAAGAAGAGTGTATTTTGAATTTTACGTAGAAATAATTGAAAATTTTGATGCAAAAATCAAAATACAACAGTCCAAAATGAAATGAAAAAAAAAATCGAAATTTGTATTCGAAGATTTAAAAAGATATTTAAAATTAATCAAGCAAAGAAATTTGCCTCAAAATCAAAAGATATATCTAAGAATTAGGTAATTTGAATTTAACATAGAAATAATTGAAGATTTTTATGCAAAAGTACAACAATTCATAATAAAATAAGAGAAGTCGAAAATTGCATTCAGAGATTTTAAAAGAAGTTTATAATTAACCAAACGGAGCAATTAGCCTCAAAATTATAAAATATATCTTTAAATAGTGTATTTTGAATTTTACATAAAAATAATTGAAAATTTTCATCCAGAAATCAAAATACAACCATTCAATAATTAAATTAATAAAAATTAAAAATAATGTTTAAAAGCTGTTTAAAATTAAACATGGAAAGCAATTGGCCTCAAAATTATAAGACATATCTAGGAATAGTGTATTTTGAATTTTACATAGAAATAATGGAAGATTTTTGTGCAGAAATCGAAATACAAGAGTTCAAAATGAAATTATAGAAATCGAAATTTACATTCAGAGATTTGAAGAAATAATTAAATTTAATTAAGAAGAGCAATTAGCCTCTAAATCATAAGATATATCTATGAACAGCGTGTTTTAAATTTTACATAAAAATAATTGAAGATTTTCATCCAGAAATCAAAATACAACAGTCCAAAGTAAAATTAGAGAAATCGAAAATTGCATTCAGAGATTTAAAAAGATGTTTAAAATTAATCAAGCAAAGCTATAAGCTTTAAAATTATCAATTTTATCTAAGAGTAGTGTACTTTGAGTTTTACATAAAAATAATTTCAGATCTTTATGCAGAAATCAAAATATACAGTCCAAAAAAAAATTTAAAAATTTAAAAATTCACTCAGAGATTTAAATAGAAGTTTTATATTAATCAAACGGAGTAATTAGTATCAAAATCATAAGATATATCTTATATATGAGTAGTGTATTTTAAAGTTTACATAAAAATAATTATTATCCAAAAATTAAAATACAACAATTCAAGATGAAATTTAAAAAAACCAAAAATTGCATTCAGAGATTTAAAAGGATGTTTAAAATTAATCAAGCAAAGCAATTTACCTCAAAATTATAAAATATATCTAAAAATAAGGTATTTTGAATTTAGCATACAAATAATTATTTTATTTATACATTAGTTTTAAGTTTTTTACGATTTTATATATACTGATGTTCTTTTATTGTTATTTTATTTATACACTAGTTTTATGTTTTATTTATACATTGTTTCAACTTCCATTTTTTCTGAAATCCGACTTGAACTTTGTTTCTTTTTTTTGATTGTATGTATAATTGTATTTTTAAATTAATACTTCTAATTATATATTGACGTCTGTAAACCTGTGTGTTCTAGCACCAATAAAGTATTATTATTATTATTAATTAAAGATTTTTGTTCAGAAATCAAAATACAACAATCTAAAATGAAATTTAAAAAATCGAAATTTGCATTCAGAGATTTGAAGAAATTATTAAATTTAATCAAGAACAATTGGCCTCAAAATCATAAGATATATCTCTGAGCAGTGTGTTTTAAGAATAAATAAAAATAATTGAAGATTTTTATCCAAAAATCAAAATACAACAATCCAAAGTGAAATTAGAGAAATCGAAATTTGCATTCAGAGATTTAAAAAGATGTTTAAATTTAATCAAACAAAGCTATAAGCCTCAAAATTATCAGATATATATATAAGAGTAGTGTACTTTGAGTTTTACATAAAAATAATTTCAGATCTTTATGCAAAAATCAAAATACACAGTCCAAAATAAAAATTAAAACATCTAAAAATTCACTTAGAGATTTAAATAGAAGTTTCATATTAATCAAACGGAGTAATTAGCCTCAAAATCATAAGATATATCTATGAGTAATGTATTTTAAAATTTACATAAAAATAATTACTATCCAAAAATTAAAATACAATTCAAAATAAAATTTAAAAAAACCAAAAATTACGTTCAGAGATTCAAAAGGATGTTTAAAATTAATCAAGCAATTAACCTCAAAATTATAAAATATATCTAAAAATGAGGTATTATTTTTAGCATACAAATAATTAAAGATTTTTGTCCAGAAATCAAAATACAACAATCTAAAATGAAATTTAAAAAATGGAAATTTGCATTCAGAGATTTGAAAATATTATTAAATTAAATCAAGAAGAGCAATTGGCCTCAAAATCATAAGATATATCTATGAACAGTGTGTTTAAATTTTACATAAAAATAATTGAAGATTTTTATCCAGAAATCAAAATACAACAATCCAAAGTGAAATTAGAGAAATCCAAAATTGCATTCAGAGATTTAAAAGGATGTTTAAATTTAATCAAGCAAAGCTATAAGCCTTAAAATTATCAGATATATCTAAGAGTTTTACATAAAAATAATTTCAGATCTTTATACAGAAATCAAAATACACAGTCCAAAATAAAAATTAAAAAATCTAAAAATTCACTTAGAGGTTTAAATAGAAGTTTCATATTAATCAAACGGAGTAATTAGCCTCAAAATCATAAGATATATCTATGAGTAGTGTATTTTAAAGTTTACATAAAAATAATTATTATCCAAAAATTAAAATACAACAATTCAAAATGAAATTTAGAAAAAAAAACAAAAATTGCGTTCAGAGATTTAAAAGGATGTTTAAAATTAATCAAGCGAAGCAATTGACCTCAAAATTATAAAATATATCTAAAAATGAGGTATTATTTTTAGCATACAAATAATTAAAGATTTTTGTCCAGAAATCAAAATGCAACGATCTAAAATGAAATTTACAAAATGGAAATTTGCATTCAGAGATTTGAAGATATTATTAAATTAAATCAAGAAGAGCAATTGGCCTCAAAATCATAAGATATATCTATGAACAGTGTGTTTTAAATTTTACATAAAAATGATTGAAGATTTTCATCTAGAAATGAAAATACAACAGTCCAAAATGAAATTAAATAAATTAAAAATTTCATTCGGAGATTTAAAAAGATGTTTAAAATTAAACAAGCAAAGCTATTAGCCTCAAAATCATCAGATATATCTAAGAGTAGTATACCTTGAGTTTTACATAAAAATATTTAAAGATTTTTATGGAGAAATCAAAATACAGCAGTCCAAAATGAAATTTAAAAAAATTGAAAAGTTCATTCAGAGATTTAAAAATATAATAAAAATTATTCAAGAAGAGCAATTAGCCTCAACATCATAAGATATATCTACGAATGATGCATTTTAAATTTTACATAGAAATAATTGAAGATTTTTGTACAGAAGTTAAAATACAACAGTTCGAAATGAAATTAGATAAATCAAAATTTGCATTCAGAAGTTTAAAATTAATCAAGCAAAGCAATTGGCCTCAAAATCATAAGATATATCTAAGAACAGTGTATTTTGAATTTGACATAAAAATAATTAAAGACTTTTATGTATAAATCAAAATGAAATTAGAGAAATTGAATTCAGAGATTTGAAAAATCATTTTAAATTAATCAATAGGATAATTGACCTCAAAATCACAAGACATATAGTGTATTTTAGGATAATAAAGAAGTTTTTAGTATAAAATTTTTAAAATTACTTTTTAAACTAGAAATTTATTTACCCAGCAGTATTGTTTATGGTTAAATCTACCAGCCCGAAACATTCTAATACGAAAACTGCATAAAATAAACGCAACCGTTCTCTGGCCTCCTCCGGAATAAATTTAATCAGTTAGCGCTGAGTGCATCCTTGGAGTTTTTAATAATAATTATGTGGAAGTTTTATAGTCTGCGGAAGTTCTCAATGGCCTGTATAATATCAGCGCGATAGTACAGGGGGAAGTTTCCTCGTAATAAGCAAAAACAGGCGCCGCACACAATTTGCGCCCTCCTCACATCACCTGAGGTACTGATTATTGTTATCTGGTTGTGTAACACAAACCTATTCCGGGAGATTAAATGGCTGCGTGATTTAGGGGCGGCGGGCGCTTCTTTGTGATCGCGCCCGCCCCGCGTACTTCATCTTGCGTTTCAATAGTTCAGTTTCCAAAAGGGTCGAGTTTAAATTGCCGACATTGTTCTGCACTTAAATTATACGAAAAATATTTGCGTGTTAATTTCTAATTGATTCCGTCGAAAAACAAAACCAAATTTCGTTTAACTGCAATTATCCTGGGCTTGGACGGGACGAAATTAAATTCGATTACAATTGATTTTTCGACACGGTTCAAAACCCGGCCGGCCCTTATGGCCGGCAGCTATTATCACCCGAAAAAAAAAAAAACGCGAGGGAGAAAAATACGCCGTGTTAACACGGTCCCTGCAATTAGTGAGGTCTAAATTTTTAACGAAATTTGTTAAACTGGCTGCACGGTAATGGCGACCTTTTCGGTGGGTGGGCTAAAACCTTTTTTACGTGCTTTTGCAAATATTAAAATATATATTATCCTTCAGTTCGTTTGCAAAAACACAACATGAATAATTAGAAAAAAAAAACGGGAAAACATTACGTAAATCAACAAGAAAAACTACAAAATAAATCACATATTGAAAATTTCTCTTGCTAATACCTTGTGAGAAAATTATTTAAGAGAAATTTTTCTATTTTTATCTGGACTATTTTTAAAACTGTTTTTATAAACACGAATAGAGAATTATTACCCTCACCTCATATAAAAAAGGCATTTATATACACTAATAAACTTTTTTTTCGCCCCTTCCTCGCCTGAAAAAAAGAATATATCACCGTTCGAGCGTCGCGAAAGAAAAAGAAGAAAATATTAAAACTTAAAGTGGGGGCGAGGGTAGCGACCCAAAAATTTCCAATCTTAATGCGGAATGTATTACTAAAATATTCTAAATGTCGCCCGCGGCGTTACTCGTTCGACTCGAAGTAATTTAAAGTTGTTAGACCGGTGGTTTTAAATTGCAAAAAGACGGAATCCGAGAGTTTTCGTTTCATTGTTTTAGTAGTTTATGGCACATTCGTGACTTATCATTAATCTTACAAGTTATGTACTTTCAACAACTTTATATATAAGTCGCCCTGCCATGAATGAATTTATGCGAGGATAAAACGTGGACTTAAAAAAAATTAAGATTTACGACTCCGCCTAGTGAGTCGTTGTCCATTTTAATTATTAATTAAACCTGTTTAACTTAACACATCAGCCTGGATATGAGTGTGTACAGGATGATCTACGATCTCGAGTTGGTAGTTCTGGAGACAGTTAGCTCTTATAATCCCGAACTCGCGTTAAATAACTCCGTAGGGGATTGTAGCCAACTTCGCGCAACTTATAGTCCGATAATACAGTGCTGAGTTTCAATTCTACACTACCGACCTGACTTTGCCGCATTCACTCAAATCCTACTTGTTTTTCTTTCCGGCGGTGGCAGTCCAGCCCGTTAAGTCTCTTGCCCCAACATTCAATGTAAATAAAACAGCCGCCGCCGTTCCCTTCGCCTTCGCCCACACTGACGTTTTAATTTATAAAGATTTGCGCGATTCCGAAATGCGCTCCCGTTTCCCCTTATTAAAAAGTAAATGAAGCCGAGTTTCATTATTCCGATGGAATAATTGTAGCATGAAATTATAATTGAGATTTAGCTGAACAAACCGAAGTAACTTTTCCCACCAACTTCTTAATTAAAAGTAAATAGCTCCAGTGTCGAACTAAAAGTTCACCATACATAAAACAACGCAAAAAAATATACGCGAGCCTGATTGAGATTGGATCGATTATGGGAATCTCAATTAAGAATTTCGGTCCGTGAAAATTCCGGCAGTCGGAGATTTGCAATTTAATTAGGTATTCTCTAATCGCTTAAACTAACTTCAACGTGCCAGAAATTATATTATTCAGTCAAGTCTTTACTGAAAATATATAGGCTATGTTTTTAAAGCATTAATATTTAAAGAGGATATAATAATAATAATAATGTTTATTTGATGAAATGGAACAAAATGTTTTACATAAATCAAAAAACATGAACCAATGTAACTACAACATTGAGGCACATACCACTATACTACTTACAAATAATAATTTTTTAAATGATACCTTTTATACATACATACAATCACGAACTAATTAGAGAATGAGATTTATTGACATGCCTTAAATTAAACTATATTTTAATAATAATAATAATTTTAATCACTTGCCTGGAACATTTCATTAACAACAAATACCAAGTTATTATCCTCCATTAAACCACCATGATCTCCCATTGCTTTTATCATCCTCTTCCACTGAGGTATCCTATACGAAAAGTTAACGATCTGGCGAAGATATCGGCAATATTGCTGGATAGCGTCATTTTATTTATTGTGTATACTTAAATTAAACAATTATTGCCAAGGTACTACGAAGTTTGCAAAAACTAAATCCTCTAAACGAATGATTGCAATTACCTTTCTGTAGAGTTTCTATAAAAGTTGTGTATTTCTCTAGTTCTAATTTTAGGTTTCTGAAGATTTTAAACAAAACGATTCTTGTAAATTGATTTATTGCAATAAATAACATACAAATATGTAAAAAAATAGGTTTATAGCATAATATTCTTATGTACAAACAATCCTTACAATAACCCAAACATTAAACAAAATGCAGCAAACAATTACTCAAGTAACGACTCTAAATGCTTCAAACTTTAACAGGTGCCTGTTCCCGAACTCGCGCAACCGAATCATTCATCAAATTCGGTGCCAGCTCCTTGAACAGTATAACCAAGCTGTCCTCATCGATGATTAAATCAGATTCGTTCAGTTCAGAGAATGAAGGCAAATCAGAAACGGTTAAATTTGCAATCGTGTTTTCCGACGGTAATATCATATCGTTATTTTCTTCATTTTTGTCCAGATCGTCGTTCATGCTCAAATTAGATTATCTAGAATGTCAGGTGACAAATCTATAAGCACTTTTTCCCCATTTTCATCCACTGTATAAATTTTGTATACTATACCACCTTCTTCACTACTTTCTGTCAAAATCATTAATGAACCAGGAGTTAAATCCTCATCTTTATCTTCTTCAGCTTTTGTTCTTTTAACATTTTTAACATTACATTCATTGGCAGATTGCTGTCTGGGTCGTGACACCCGGCCCGTTCTTGTTGTTTTAATTTTTTTTTGTACCTTTTCTTCTTCAGCTTCTTCACTTTCAGATTCAGATCCATCAATCCTGGTTTGAATGTTTTGGGTGGTAGAAATTGATGAATCACTATCACTACCTATTTATACTGTTTTTAATAACTTCTTGCCGAGAGCTCATTTTCTTAATCTTTTTCTTAGCTGATGGCCGTGGAGTTGTTGGCTTGCTTACAGGTTCCATTGTTTGTATCCGACCACCTAAAATAAAATTTTAAGAAAATGTGCATAGGGCAATGAATAAATAAACTTACCTAATGTGCATTTTCCACGTTTTCGTTTGTGATTATTATTCATTCTCTCTGATAAAAATTGAGCCTTCTCCTTTTTTAATCGTTCCGCTTCTTGTTTCTCAATTTACGCTACCTCAAGTTCTCTTCTGAGGTCTGTCATGTCAAACTGCATGACCGCACGATCTACCCAATTCTTATTCATACGTTCTTCTTTTTTAAACTTCAGTTTTAACTCTCGCCTGGTGCGCCCGGGAAATAGTTCACACATCATAGTAAAATCAGTGCCTATCGTATTTAGGGCTTTATAGAATAGTAAAGTCTCATTTTTTGACCAATCCTTAGAGCGCTTGTAGCGTTTATAAACGCCATAGGTAGAATCGACGTCACCGTTTACTACTTGTGATTGTTTGAGAGCTTTCCTGCCCTTCACAGTAGCTTTGCTTTCAATTACCAGACTTTTCTCGTCGATTACTATTTCACCATTGGCACCTATTACAATTTGAGTCGCGGGAATGGTGTTCTCTTCGTCGCTGGCTTCCTTTGTGTTTTCTTCATTGTCTTCAATATCTACAGGATCATCAGGATCTTTAACAGATTCTGTCTCTGTTGTTGAGTCATTTCTCTTCTTTTTCTGACTGTAAATTAGTACAAATATTTAATAATATAAAAAATATGTTACAGAAAAGGAATTCACAATTATATAAGTCAACTTTTAATAAATATATAAATATATATAAATTCCTTACCTCATAGGAGCCGTAGCGGGATTATAAAATATGAGATCTATCATAGTCAGTCTTTGTCTATCAGGTTTGTTGCTACCAAATTTAATTAGGAAATCTCTCCGTGCCTCTGCCAACTTTCTTGTCTGCTCCGTCCTTCGGCATGTTCTCTTTATTATAGAACTATATTCTTTTTTATATGGTGACAAACTCTCTGCTGGGGGAAGATCACCACTTCCAGATATGGCTGAATAAACCTAAATATAATAATGAAATTTTATAAACAGTAAAAGTAAAATTAATTAGTAGAAAAAGTATTTAAAGCAAAAAATAGTTTTAAACAAATTTATAATATTTATTGTGCATTAAGAACACTTACAGAATCATTTCTATTTCTGTTGTAAGTTTTTCTTGTATCATCTTCTGACTCGCTGGCACTGCCTATACTGAAACTGGTGCGCCGTTGTCTTAGCTTAGGAACAGCTTATATCCTAGGTCTATTCACAAATTTGTTAGGACTCGCGGCAGGTGGTGGATATTCGGTGTCAGAGCCAGACTTTGTTCCATCTATGTAATGTGGTTTTGGCAATTTTACTATATCAATAACTAAAAAAAACAACATGTTTTAACTGAATCAATAAATTATTGCATATTTTTAACAGGTGATTCTTTCCCCTTGCAATTGTGTGTATTGATTGTGAATGAGCTTTTTATTTTAAATGATTGACTCTATATTCCTAAAGCACTATTAATTATATCTCAATGGTGAATAATTAAACACCACATCACCCATCTGACTAGATACAACAGTTTTTTTAGTAGTTTAACTATTACATTAGGGCTTTTGCAAATAATAGATAGATACATATATTTATTGACAAATTTTACAATATTTACAAAAACATAGTGAATAATGAATGAGGTGTTAGTGAGTTAATCTGTCAAAAGGCTATCGACCAGAGGTCTTTCTGCCTTGCTTTGTCCAGTCATATGGCGTCAGTCGTTAATGCGTGAAAGGATGAAATGATGATATGAAATCGAATATGGTTGAATTGGGATTTTTAAATTTAGGATTTATACTAGGGTTTCTAGGATGACAGTAAAGGGATAATATCTGGAAGTTGAAAGGATTTTTGGAGAATTTTTCTGATAGGAATCGAAGGCGTTCTTGAATGGGGATAACTAGGGTTGTATCGTAAAGGAGTTGGTTGGAAGGATTGTGTAAAGGATTTAGAGGATGCCGGAGTTTTGTTAGGGTATGGAGGGATGCTCGCTCGCTAACTTCAATATTGCAGGATATTGGATTGCTGGGTTTGGGATAGAGGGCACAACCATAGTCAAGTAGTGGGCGGCAGATCATCTTATAAATTTTTACAGCTGTTTTTGTATTGATGCCTTTATTCTTATAAGTTAAGCTTCTAAAGCATTTTGCTCTAGAAGTTATTTTGCTTTTTACTGTGGCTGTATGTTTTTTAAAATTTATTTTTTGATCTATGGTTATGCCCAGGTATTTTACGGAAACTGAAGGAGGGATCATAGTTTGGGAAATATGGACTTTGTGAGGGGAATTGTTGGCGTGATGGTAAGGGATTAGGAGCTGTGATTTGTGGGGATTGATTTTAATGCGCCATTTTGCAAACCATCGTTGGAGGGAGTCAATAAGCTCTTGGAGGGATTGAAGGGCTTTTGGTAGTGTGGGAGCATGTGTAATTAGGGCAGTGTCGTCTGCAAATTGCAGGAGGTATTTGGATGGGTTAAAGTAGAGAGGATCAGGGTTATAGACATCAGCACAAAAAATATTATATAACAAAGGTGACAGAGGAGAGCCTTGAGGGAGTCCTTGTTCAGGAGTAAAGGAAGAAGAAAAGGAATTATGGATTTTGACTTTTAAGGATCTATGAAAGAGGAATTGTTTGATAATAAAAATGATATGGGGAGGGATTGCAAATAATATTATTCAGTATATGAATTTTGGCCAAACTGTAAGAATTAAAGAACATAAAAGATGTTTTAAAAATGGAAGAATATTCAACATATGCCAACCACTTAATAGATAAAGGACATCATTTTATTAAAAATTATATATGAGAAATGGGAAGAAACTGAGTATTTTAGAGAACATGAAAATAAATAAGAGAAAACAACTAAATAACCAAAAGGACTTATCTAACTCACCATTATTAAACCTATTTAACTACAAAACCACTCTCACAACCCTAAACTAAGTATAAATAGTGTAAACATATAATTTGTTGCTACATTTCTTCACTGACAAAGACACAAGGCGAAACAATTGTAGCGAATAGTTGAATAAAATCATTCGAAAGTGTCATCACGCATTATTTACGAACATAAAAGTGATCAATTAAAGTTTATGTTGGGGTAACCTAATAGTAATCTACAATATAAGTGAAACGTTACTTACTACTATAGATATACCGGGTGTTCAATAAAAAACGCCCAAC
Source organism: Ontholestes murinus (assembly GCA_963969525.1). Lineage (NCBI taxonomy): Eukaryota > Metazoa > Arthropoda > Insecta > Coleoptera > Staphylinidae > Ontholestes > Ontholestes murinus. The sequence goes on from CAXAKX010000803.1 coordinate 66,512, forward strand.
GCCATAACTCTGTTATTTATTAACCGATTTGAATCAACTAAAAATCAAATTGATTGGCCGTTTAAATAGTATGAAATGATATTAATTATATTTTTTCAAAATTAACTTAATTATTGACAAATGATAGTCAATTTTAAATTTTTAAATGGCTGCATATACTTTTCTTACTAGACATTTTTAAGAATCTTAAAAAAAAAAAATGGTGATGTGGCCATCATAATACTTTCCCTATATTTTTCTCAAAAACTATGGAGTTTACGTAAAAAGGCTATTCTTAATAATTTATTCATTTTTGAATTCTACACAATTATTTGTTATATAAATTTCATGTAAGTCCAATATTTTATTAGCAATTAGCAAAAAATGTCAAAATTTTCAATTTTTTTTTTTTTTTTCTCGAAAGTTAAGAATTTTATGAAAAACATGTTTAAATAAAACTTGTTCAGTTTATTATTCCCTTTAACTTTTGTTTGAACCATTTTTTAAAATTTTTCATATTTAAAAAAATTATAACCAAAAAAACAAAAAATGCCTCGAGTAAACATCCACTTCCGGTCTATGCGCCCACCGACAGACACACAGACACAAAAAAATTTTTTCTAGAAATTAGTGTAATGGGCCCAAGGGACACTAAAACGCATATATTTGCAATATTTTTTTTTAGAACTTTTACACAATCAAAATTCAGGTCCTTACCAACATGCCAGACTAAACGCCATTTTCTCAAGGCGGTATTACAGACATTTAGCATATGAGGGTAAAAACTTAAACTGGAATCAAATGTCACTCCTCAAATCAATTGATTGAAGTGAGTATGTATGTTGAACTAGATGTTTGTTTCTACAAAAAGACAAAGAAAAACACTTGCTAATATTAAGAGTCATTTGGTTCAGATTGCACCACAATTCTAAATCTTCTTGTATAGACACACAATCCCTAACAGAAACAACGGCCTTAAATAGTTTAATGTCATCAGCATACAACAACAAATTAGAGTTTTTAACAAAATTGCATATATCGTTGATAAACAAGGTAAATAATATTGGTCCACAATGAGAACCTTAAAGACCCCTGATGTAACTAAAATAGGCGTAGCCTTAAAATTATTTGCACGGATAAATTGTGTTAGTTACGAAAGAAATGACCTTAACCACGCAACAGTTTTATCACAAAAGCCAATACGTTGTAACTTTTTTAGGAGTAATGTGTGGTTCACCCTGTCAAACGCTTTGCAGAAATCAAGGTAGATAAAGTCAACCTGCTTTTGATCACGAACTGCATCTGTTAAGTACTGTTTGTATGATAGAAGATTTGAAACTGTTGATCTATTTGGATAAAAACCGTACTGACTGGGAGAAGTTACACTGCGGCACATCCATGAAATTTATTTAGCAACAATTTGATCCAAAAGTTTTGGGATAGTAGATTGAATACAAACTCCTCTATAATTATTAATCACTTTACGATTACCTGCTTTAAAAATAGGAGTGATATAACTGACTTTCCATTTAGAAACTACCTGATTTTAGTGACTTTGAAGATAGATCAAAAATAGGACCACATAGAGAAGAAACACAATTGATAAGAAAGCTATTAGGAATTTCATCCGGACCTAAGCTATAAATAGATTTTAATTTCATAATCATATCAAATAATTCTGATTTGGACAATGTTAATTTTCCATCATTAACGACACCACAGATTGATAAAAATTCAAGTGGTGGGTTGTTACTGATATTATTACTAACGTAAACATTTTAAAGTATTTACCGAATGCGTTTGCAATATCACAACCGTTGGAAACCTCAACTACATCGAATTCCATAATTGAAGGAATTGCTTCTTTATTATAACGGTTACGAATATATATAATAATAATAATAATTCTTTATTACGGTAGACCATTAAATAATAATACATATAAAATGGTGATGTGGCCATCATAGTACTTTCCCTATATTTTTCTCGAAAACTATGAGATTCACGCAAAAATGTTATACTTAATAATTTATTCATTTTTGAATTTTCTACAGTTATTTGTCATGTAAATTTTATATAACTCCAATAGTTTATTAGCTATTGGCCAAAAATTTCAAAATTTTCAATTTTTTTTTTCTCGAAAGTTAAGAATTTTATGAAAAACATGTTCTAATAAAACTTGTTCAGTTTCTTGTTCTCTTTAACTTTTATTTGAAACTTTTTGCAATATTTTGCATTTTAAAAAAAAATTTCGGACAATAAAACAAAAACGGCCTCGAGCAAACACCCACTTCCGGTTTATGAATGTTCACTAAAAGCTTTTTAGATGCAGTTTTTAACAATATAACCTTAAGTTCGAAGTTTCAACTCAAACAGATAATTCGTTTTTGAGATACAGCACCCACCGACAGACACATACACACAGAGACACAGAATTTTTTTTTCAGAAGTGCAATGGACTCAGGGGACCTCAAAACGGATATTTCCGCAAAAAAAAAAAATCAAAAAAAAATTGTTGCGGAATATTTTCTAAAAAAATTCTAGACCCTCCAAGAAAAATTCCGCAATTTAGAACTTTCTAAATAATTTTATAAAAAAACATTTAGAGGCTGAAAGAAAATCTTCGCAATTTATAAGAAAAGTTTAAAAAAAATTAATTTGGGGAAGAAGCTATTGGCCATTTTCTAAACTCTAAACTTTTAGAAAAAAAAATCTAGAATGCCTCAAGGAAAATCTTTAGAATTTAAAGGACGACTTCAAAAAAAAATATCTTGAACTCTGGAGAATAAATTTCTAGAAATTTCCTGAACCCTCGAGAAAATAATCTAGATTTCTAGAAGTAAATTCTAAAAATTCTAGAGCCTCAAAGGAAATCTTTGCGATTTAGAAGACAAGTTGAAAAAATCTTGAAATGTGGAGGAGAAATTACTAGAAATTTCCTGAGTCTAAATTTTTAAAAATAAATTTAAATCATAGCAATTTACTAGAAATTTCCTAAATTTTACACATCAAATTCAAATTGATACAATAAAAATCAAAAATTAGTTATTAATTTTTTTTTACTATTTTAGCTATAATTCTTTAAATAATGAAATTACGAAAATTCTTTCACTAATAAATTACCAGCAACGAAGAGAAGTAAAAATGCTAAAAATTAGAAATTCGATTTTCAATTGTTTTTCAATATTTTTAAAATAACTTTTCATAGCAAGGACGATTTAAAAAAATCTTTTACGAAATGATTCCTAACATCAAATAAAAGTTGATGGACCAAAAACCTTGAATTTTTTTTCGCAATTTAGATAAGAAATTCCTAAAATTTCGATATAACGATACAAGAAATTTTGTTAATTTCCAGAAATATTGCAAAAACATTCTAAAAATCAACTCTCGAAAAATGGCTTTGCTATATCCAAATTACACAAAAATACTAGAATTTACAGACCTTTTTGAGAAAAAAAACAACAAAATAAGAAAATAAATCTAAATAATTAACGGAAGATACTAAAATTTTTGAAAAGATATTTATAGCAAATTCTAAAATCATTAATAAAATGCTACAACCTAAATATACAACAAATAATTAATAACATTTAAGAAAAAAAAAATAGTAGACTCCTTTCTAGAACTCTGCAAAAAAATTGTTCGAAATTTCTGGAAACCATTAAAAAATCTACATTTCTAGAAAAAAAAAATCTTGAAAATTCTAAAAACTTCGCAATTTAAAAGAGAGCTTGAAAAAAACAATCTTGATATCTGGAGGAGAAATGACTGAAAAGAGTCTAGATTTCTAGGAACAGATTTTCTAGAAAAATCTCCATATCTGAATATGAGTTATTGGAAATTTCTGAACTCTCGAAAAAAAAAAGTGTAAAATTCTGGAAAAGATTTTTTTAAATATTTTTGAGCCCTGAAGAAAATCTTTGCAATTTATAAGACAATATTAAAATCAGAAAGAGAAATTACTGAAAACAGCCTCAAAGAAAATTCTAAAAATCTTGAGACGAACTTCCAGAAACTCTGAATAAAAATTCTGGAAATATGAAGAAGAAATTACTGTTAACTTCTAGAATCCTCCAAATAAGTTCTAGAAATCTACAAGGAAAACATGTGAAAAATTCTAGAATCCTTGATCAAAATTCTTTGGAAAGGAAAATGCAAAAAAGAAATTCCTGAAACTTTTAGAAGCCTTTAAGTAAGTTCTAGAAAATTAGAAGAAAATTTCTTAATAAATTGTAAAGCTAAACAAAATCTTGAAAGAACTTTCTGAAAAATCTGGAACTCTCGAATAAAATCTTTGCTAAATATTCTGGAAATATCTATTTATTTATTAGATAAGAAAAAGAAATTTCTGTATACTTTTAGAATCTTCAAAAAAAGTTTTATAAACCTAGAATGAAATCTTGTGAAAAATTCTAGAAACCTAAATGTAAAAGAAAAATTAAAAGTATGGATCATCTGAGAAAATTATAGAAATTTAGAAGAAAATTTTCTAATAGGTAAAGTTGAACCAAATCTTGTATAGAAACCACGAAGAAACTTTTATAAAATTATTGTTTGTTGGATTTATTGTTTCTATTAAGATGAGTGCTGATTTGTAGGTTAGGTACAGTTGTTATATATTAAATTGATTTACCACCCACTATATTGTTATTCGCACAATGTACAGTTATTCCACTTAACTTATACACAGTTGAGATTATATCTCACGTTTTGTTTATTTAATGTTCGAATATAAAATCCGAAATTTCGCAAATTATAAATTACCACTAACACACGTCACGTCTATATAACTCTAATATATTTTTTATTAGCATGTTTATAACAATCATTTTAACAAATGCTTAATGTTAATTCATAAATGGTTTTTAGCCTATATTAGATAAATTTTATTTAAATAAATTTATCATCATAGGCTAAAAATACCAAACAAAATATACATTTGATTTTACAACTTTTATTTACTTTATTACTTCAAGAGATTATAGCGTATTATGTTGTTGTCACCGTAGTACTTTCTCTGTATTTAGTTTCTCGAAATTCTATGCAAGATTTATGACTTTTACGAGTAGTATAAATAATAATAATATAAATTTGTTTAGTTTAAACCATACTTTAAAGAGTTGTAAAAATTGAACCCCTCAAACAAATATCCTCAAAACCTCAAAATCTGTTAAACAGGAAGATATGTTTGGTTTATGATCTAAACAAATGCCATCGATTTATCGTTTATTAAATAAAATGTAAAAATTAAAATGTAAATTATGACAGAAAACAAAAAGTTTTTCTTATAGTTTAAACAATTGTAAAAATTGAACCACTCAAAAAATTATCCTCAAAATCTATTGAAAAGGAAGGTATATTTGATTCATAATCGAAACAAATGCCATCGATTTATTATTTTTTAAACAAAACGAAAAAATGAAAATGAAAATTATGACAGAAAACAAAAAGTGTTTCTCATAGTTTAAACAGTTGTAAAAATTGAACCACTCAAATAATTATCCTCAAAACCTCAAAATCTATTGAAAAGGAAGGTATCTTTTGTTTATAATCGAAACAAAAGCCATCGATTTATCGTTTATTAAATAAAATGTAAAAATTTAAATGAAAATTATGACAGAAAATAAAAAGTGTTTCTCAAAGTTTAAACAATTGTAAAAATTTAACCATTAAAAAAATAATCATCAATACCTTAAAATCTATTAAAAAGAAATGTATCTTTGGTTTATGGTCGAAACAAACACCATCGATTTATTATTTATTAAATAAAATGAAAAATTGAAAATTAAAATTATGACAGAAAACAAAAGGTGTTTCTGATAGTTTAAAAAATTGTAAAAATTAAATCACTCATAAAATAATCCTCAAAACTTCAAAATCTAATGAAAAAGAAGGTATCTTTGGTTTATGGTCGAAACAAATGCCATCGATTTATTATTTATTACATTAAGTGAAAAAATGAAAACGGAAATAATGACAGAAAACAATAAGTGTTTCTGATAATTTAAACAATTGTAAAAATTGAACCACTCAAAAAATAATCTTCAAAATCTATTAAAAAGAAGGCATCTTTGATTTATAATCGAAACAAATGCTATCGATTTATTATTTATTACATAAAATGAAAATGAAAATTATGACAGAAAACAAAAAGTGTTTCTGATAGTTTAAACAATTGTAAAAATTTAACCTCTAAAAAAATGATCTTCAAATTCAAAATCTCAAAATCTAATGAAAAGGAAGGTATCTTAGATTTGCAATCAAAACAAATGCCAACGATTTATTATTTATTAAATAAAATGAAAAAGTGAAAATTATGAGAAAAAGCAAAGAGTTTTTTTGAGAGTTAATTAATCGTCAAAACCTCAAAATCTATTAAAAATGAATATATCTTTGGTTTATTATCGAAACAAATGCCATCAATTTATCATTTATTAAATAAAATTAAAAAATAGGAATGAAAATTATGACAAAAACCAAAACTTTTTTTCTGATAGTTTAAACAATTGTAAAAATTGAATCCCTCAAAAAATAATCCTCAAAACCTCAAAATCTATTAAAAAGGAAGGTATCTTTGGTCTATGATCGAAACAAATGCTATCGATTTATTATTTATTAAATAAAATGACAAAATGAAAATGAAAATTATATCAGAAAACAAAATGTATTTCTCAAAGTTTAAACAATTGTACAAATTTAACCACTCAAAAAATTAATCCTTAAAAGCTTAAAATCTATTAAGAAGGAGTGTGTCTTTGATATGCGATCAAAACAATATTCAATTAGCTGATAAAACAATTAAAAATTTGCCTTTATTGTTTATTTTTAATTGAAAACTTTTACGTAAAATAATTTGAATACCTTTTAGATTACAAGCAGTTTTATGTAAGATTTATTGATTAAACTATCTCAAGTATAAATCAGAACTCAAAAGCAATTATTACTGTATATAATTTTGTTTTGTTGCATGTTCCTGCGCAGATGTTTTTTCCTAGCATTTCTTCTTTTGTCGTATTTCAATAAAGATTATAAAAATCTCAAAAATAAAAGTTGTGTTTCAGAAATCGAACAACGAACCCTTACACTTTACTTTTTTGCAAAGTTTATAAACTCTCTTTTACTCTTCCTTGCTCTCACTTGCTCTCTTTCACTCTTTTTTCCTCGTTCTCGTTCACTGTCTGTTGTTCACATCCGCTCTTCCTTGCTCTCTTTTGCTCTATTTTGCTTCTTGTTAGTTCGTCTTAATGTTTTTTGCTTCTTTTGCTCTCTTGCGCTTATCCTTCCTCTCTCTCAATATCACCTGCTTCTACTTTCTCTCTTTTGCTCTCTGTTGATTTCTTTTGCTCTCTTTCGTTTTTTGCAAAGTTTATAACCTGGTGCATAGATGTATGACACAACGTATTTTTATATAATATAGATAAACAATAAATAACTGGATCCATTGAATTCATTATTCATTTTCTAGGAGACTTGGACAGGATTTTTGCGTATTTTTTTAAAGTCAGGAGTGCACTAAAGAAACTTTTTACACGTGTGCCTTACAAAATTTTATCTTCGATCGTAAAGGATTTTAAAGAATATATTCCTATGAGTAATATTTTAATGTCATTTCAATAATTCAATTAATGAAAACATATTTTACCCGCAGTGCACTAATGAAAGCGTTACTTAGCAACCAGTAAACAAGTTGCACAAATGTCGGCCGCCATTATTATTTATGGAAAAAATGTTCGCTTTATTGTTATCGCTTCGACTTGCATTAAATGAAATCTTCAGAGTTTTTAAATCTGCCATTTGGTTTGTATTTTATATTTTATTTATAGTTTATTCGTTATTTGTAACAATTAATAAAAAATAAAGTTTTTCGTCGAAAATTTGTGCTATAATATATTCATCTGTCAAATTTGACATTTCTGTGCATTAAAAACAGTTTGACATTACCGTGCAATAAAAACGTAAAAAAGCACTAGTGCTTTAAAAAGCCACTTTTACAATAAAAAAGATGCAAAAAGCGTCTACTTTCTGTACGATCGTAGATAAAATTAATTTTTGAAAATGAGCAGAGTGTTCCAAAAGAATTGATTTTCTTCGGTACAGTTTGCTCTGAATTAAATTTTAAGACCAGAAGAATGTATTTAAAAACTTTATTTGATTCAGTATTTCGATTTGTTGCTCAAGATTAATTTTTAAGAACAAGAAAAGTGTTCTAAAATACTTAATTTTCTTCTGCATCTATACAGCTTGCTCCGAAATAAATTTTAAGACAAAGAGAGTGTTTTTAAAGACTGTATTTGATTCGGTACTTTTTGAAGGAGAAGAGTGTTCTAAGCGACCTAATTTTCTTCTGCACCTGTGCAGCTTGCCTCTGATTTAAATTTCAATGCCAGGAGAGTGTTCTTTCATGGTTTTGAGTACTTTGATTTATGTTTTATTTGTGATATTATTCAACATAAGGATCTTGAAAATAATTTTGATAGAACCAATGAAGATACCAATATTTTTTCCCTTATACATCCAATGAGGACATAATAGAGGAAGCGTATTTCAGCGTTCTTTTTGAGGTCAAAAATAGTGTTAAACGTCCTTCGTTTTATTCCCATAACCCTTCCTGACAACATACACCAGTGTATCTTCAACATACAATACGATATATTTGTAGTTTTTGGGAGTGAAAAGAGGGAATAATTCACAAACGAGACGGTGATCTATTGGCAGTTTCTAGCTACCGTCCGATTACTCTACTTTCAGTCCTGAGGAAAATATTCTAGACCATAATTAAGAATACATTAATCCTATATGTATTAGACCACATTCTTCCTTAACAGTTTAGACTCCTCCAGCAAAAATATACTACCCTACCCTACTAACATCAAACTCCCAAACAGCACACCTGGATTCTATTCTATTCTATTCCTTGGTATTCAAAAATTAGGGGTCCCAATATAGATCCTTGAAATACCCCTCGATTTGAAAGTAAATTTTTTGATTCAACATACTGCTGTGGTTTAGAAAAATATGAACTAATTGAACAGTATTATCATCAATTTTGTATAGTCTAAGTTTATGCAAAAGAATGTTGTGAGAAATGCAATAAAAGGCAACAAAGTAAAGCACGTATATATTTACCATCTTCAATATTTGCGTATAAAAAATTCAAGAAGTCAACTATTGCTGATATTGTACTCTTACAAAACCTATATTGCGCACTTGTTAAAAGGTTATTTTTTCTTTTTTATTGTTATTTGAAATATTTTGCTAATGATTGGAATGATAACTATTGGACGATAATTAAAACATTTAATTTGTCGCCTTTTTTGAAAATAGGAACTATTCTAGAAAATTTTAGCGACCGCGGAAATCATTTTGCATCTATTGCTCTGTTAATTAATTTTCTTAAGTGAGTTATAGTTATGCTTTTTACGTGTTTTATAATCTGACCATTTAAACCGCACGCATCGAAACTATGTGAATTACCAAATCTATTTATTCTATTCCTAACTTCGGATTCGGATAATTTCGTTAAATTTGGTAAATGATGTTTGAATAGTAGAATAGGTAGATTTTCTGTTATCGTTTATTAGAGTACTTTTATTTCCCAATAAACTACGCATTTTGTTTGTAATGTTTCACGTTGCTTTTACATAATTATTAGAGTGTGTGATATATGTATCATTTATTAGTTTTTTTTTTGTTTTAAAATTTCAGCCTTGTAAGTTTTTTTGAGTTTTTTAATTGATTCAGTTAAATTTAAATGCGTGTGATTTTTATTCATGTCAATAAGAAAAAGTAATGTATCAAGCATTTCTTTTAATCTGTTATGAAGTCAGTTAAGTTTACCAGAGGGTTTTTGAATATTATGTGATTTTAAAGGAAATGCCAATTTTGTTGCATCTTAAAGTATTAACATAAAACTATCAGAACATATCACGAATTTCATAAACAGTATCCCAATCTGGAGTGTCAAGTTTCTAATATAGTAAAATTAAACCTTTTTGATTTATAAATCTTATAATTGGACTGGTTTCAATACTCAATATTCTCAACAGTTGCATATGGCCGATATGCAGACATACTTTTTGTGTAGCTGCACTAAAATTAACATCTCCCCACGTTGCTTTGCCTCTAACAGTTTGTTTTTTTCTTCTTGAATTTCTTACATTTGAGTTTACATTTTTTAATTCGCTTGGTTTCGTGGTGCGAGAGCTGCGACTTTTCCGAACAACTTTGGTCTATGCATGCAAAATTTTTTCGCTCAAGAGATTAATAGGTTGTCTATAGAAATTTTCGATTTGTATAGTTTTGGAATTTTAGTGTTCGCATTATGAGATTTTATAATGGCTTTTAATACTATATTTTCATTTTCCACTTCAGTTGATTTAACAATAACTTATTAGACAATTTAAGTTCTTTTATTAGATCTGTATATGCACTAAATAAGTGCTCTGAGTACTCACATTTATGTACGAATGCTACATTGTTCACCCAACTTATCAAAAGAACCACTTGGCATCGTTTAGGTCGTTTGTATTCTTTTTCACCGATAAATCGAATTGGATGCTGTTTATCTCTTGCTACCCGTTTTGCTCTCTTTCGCTAGTATTCGTTCTCTGTTGCTCATTAGTTTAGAAGAATATTTTGATTAGTAATGTATATGTATGATTTTATTTTCCTTGTATTTTTTCTTTATTGTGACGCACTTTCTTTCTTTGTACTTTATTGTAATTTAAGAGAGAAATAAAGACTATTATTATTATCATTTGCTCTCCCTTTTGGTCTGTTTCGCTTTCTCTTGGTCTCTTTTGCTTTTCCTTGCTCTCCCTTGCTCACTATCGCTCTGCGTTGCTCACTTTTACTCTGCCTTGCTCTCTCTCTTGCTCTCGTTTGCACTCTCTAGTTCTATCCGCCTTGCTTGCTCTCCGATGCTCACTTTCGTTTTATTCGCTCTCCGCTACTCACTTTCGCTACCTGTTGCTCTCTTTTAGTCTCTCTCTCTCTCTCTTACTTCGCATTCCCTTACTCTCTTTCATTCTCTCTTGCTCTCTTTTGCTCTGACTTATACTCTTCCGCTCTTCCTTACTCTTTGTCGCTCTTCTTTGCTCTCTTTCGCTATCCCTTGCTCTTTAACTCGCCTCTTCCTTGCTCTCTCTCTTGCTCTATTTCGCTCTCCCATGCTCTCATTTGCTATCTTTTGCTCGCTTTTACTCTCCCTTGTTTTTTTTTTCACTTTCCCAGCTCTCTTTTGCTCTAATTCGATATCTGATGCTCACTTTCACTCTCTACCGTCCACTTTCACTTTTTTCGCTCACTGTTATTCACTTTCACTCTTTGTTGCTCCGATCTTGCTCTGTTGCTCACTTTCATTATCCCTTGTTCTCTCTTTAACTCTGTCTCACGCTTTTCTCTTTTTCGCTCTCTTTTGCTTTCTTTCACTCTTCTTTGCTCTCTTTAATTTTTTTTTAAGTGTATAAGCTCTCACATTCTCTCGTTCAACCTCTCTTTCTTGTTTTCGTTTGATTGCATTCTCTTCCTCGCATTCTCTGTTGCTCTATTTCGCTTCCATCTTACTCTTTTTTGCGCTTTTTTGCTCTCTTGCGTTTATCATTGCTCTCTCTAATACTATCACTTGCTCTCACTTGCTCTCTGTTGCTCTCTGTTGCTCTCTGTTGCTTTCTGTTGCTTTTTCTTGCTTGACTTCGCTCACTTTTGCTTAATTCTGCTCTCCCTTGATCTTCTTCACTCTTCCTTGCTCTCTTTAGCTCCGTTTCACTTTCTTACATGCACTTTCGCTCTCCCTTGCTCACTTCTGTACCCTAATGCTTACTCTTATTCTCTTTTGCTCATAATAACCCTCCATTGTTCTCTTTCGCTCTCTGCTGCTCACTTTCTACTTTTTACGCTCACTGTTGATCACTTTCACTCTCTCTTGTTCCGCTCTTAATTTTCTGTTGCTCAATTTCGTTGTCCCTTGCTGTCTTGTGCTCTATCTTAATCTATTTTGCTCTACTTTGCTTTGTTTTGCTCTCTTTCTTTTTTTGAAAAGTTTATAACCTGGTGCATAGATGTATGACACATCGGATTTTTATATAATATACATAAACAATGAAGAACTGGAGCCTTTGAATTCATTGTTCGTTTTCTAGGAGATTCGAAGTGTTTTAAAACTGCGGGATGTGAGTAAAAGTTTGTTCTATATAATCTTGTTTAATTAAAATATTTTTGTGTTTATCTGCTCTAGAAAAATAATTAATAATCAGGAATGATCGAAACGCGTATCAGGCAACTAAAAATAAAAGTATTATAGAACTTAACATGTGTTTTATCTTATCTTAGAAGATAATTGTTCTTGACTTTATTTCTAATGTTTTTACGTTCATAATTTCTGGATTTTTTTCTTAAGGAATTTTTTATTGGTTTTATGATTTCTGTTTAACTTAACAACTTCTGATTTGGTAATCGATATTGTCTTTTTAGATTTTTATTTATTACAAATTAATTAAACTCTTTCTAACTCTTTATTTAGATTTAATGTGAGACTTATATTTTAGAATTTGTTTTTAACGAAATAGTTTCAGACGTTTATAAGATTTATAGCTATAGGATAAAAATTGATTTCAAGAATAAAGAAAACACTTTTACTTTTTATACCACTTTAAACTTTGAATAAATAAAGTTTAAAGTGGTATAAAAAGTAAAAGTGTTTTCTTTATTCTTAATATCGAAATGTCCCACGAAGTGAATGCCTTTAACATCTAAGAAAATTGATGTCATTGTATATAACGGATGATGTTAATTTCTTATTACTAGGAGGAATTTCTCTTAGGTATTTTAATTTGTGTAACTGGTTTCCGTACTGTCTAGTTTCGTCTTACTTCTTCTCTACATTTGGCATCTATGTGATCGAATATCATCACCATTGTAGTGTTATGCAATCTGTAATTATACGTTATGTTAGTAGAATTATATTATGATATATTTTATAGCATCTTTAAATCATAGTCTTAATCCAGATCTTATAGAATAATGAATTATATTTGAAATGAATTATATTTGAAATTGATATACAGGGTGAGTTTTTTTCGATGTTCTCTATGGGGATCTCGGAAACTATAAGAGATAGAGAAACGGTTAAATGGGGAAAGAAGTGTAGATTTACGAGATGAATAAAATTCCAGTTTCAAAGTTTTCAAAAAAGTCAAGGGTAACTAGATATTTTGAAAAAAGTAAAAAGTGTCAATTTTTTCAAATCAATATATCTCGGTTATTATAAAAGATAGAAAAAAACCGTAAAGGATAAAGTTTTAGATAATTTTATGCAGATTAATAAAAAATAATCAGAAAATTTATATCGCCATTATTTTCCGAGATATGACGCAAACTTACATTTTTTTAAATGGAAACCATAGTTGGCTGTGACCTCATTCAAAAGGTAATTTTTTTCTCTTTAATCCAATATGGCATACGACATAGTTATTTCCAAAAATGAGTGAGTTATAGTCATTTTAAATTTTATTATAAATAAAAAATGGGTAGCCATGGAAAAGATGAAAGTAAAACAATTGCAATTGTTTATAATATTAGCAATATTGTAATTATTAGTTTTACAGAGATAAACCAAAATGAAACAACTGCATAAAGTAATTCTGTAATTATCAATATATCAATGGGAGAGAAATTTTAATATTAAAAAAATATGGTCAAAGAGTCCAGTATTAATACTATTATGACATAAATTATATCTTTTTAAAATTGAATTTATGGTTTTTTGATTATACTCATGTAAATTGAATTAAATGTTTCAATAACAACTAGTTTATGATCCTCCACAGATTGATATGATTTTTCATATATTTTGTTTTTTTACATAACCCCACAGAAACAATTCTAAAACGCGCAGATCGGGAGATCTAGGTGGCTCTGGGATTGGTTTATTTCTTCCCACTTATGAGTTAGGAAAATCATCATTTAAATAATTTGTAAAGCCAACATGTTATGAAGTGAAGCACCGTCATATTGAAACCATTTCAATCTTGCTTGTAATGATAAATTTAAACAATCGAGCGTATCTTTTAATGTTTTCTGAAGAAAATGAAAGTAATCATTTTCACTTAGTGAGCTTTCAAAAACATATGGACCGAGAATTATTAATCCAAACACACCATGGATTAAACCCAAATTTAATTTGTAGTTTTCTCTGTAAAACTTTTCGTGGATTCTCGTAAGTTCATCTATGTTCATTGTGGCGATTAAAAATACCACAATTAGTGAATCGCGATTCATCTGTTCATAATATTTTTGTAAGAAACGTTTTACCCTCTTGACAAATGGATTTATACCTCATATAGGAGGCCATTTGATAATTCCAAAAATATTATTCTTATGCTGGTTTTTCATTTTTATTTAACTTTGTAGAACTAATAATTACAATATTGCTATTATTATAAACAACTGCAATTGTTTTACTTTCATCTTTTTCATGGCTACCCATTTTTTATTTATAATAAATTTTAAAATGACTATAACTCACTTATTTTTAGAAATAACTATGTCGTATGTTATATTGGATTAAAGAGAAAAAATTACCTTTTGAATGAGGTCATAGCCAACTATGGTTTCCATTTAAAAAAATGTAAGTTTGCATCATATCTCGGAAAATAATGGCGATAAAAATTTTCTGACTATTTTTTATTAATCTACATAAAATTATCTAAAACTTTGTCCTTTATGGTTTTTTTCTATCTGTTATAATAACCGAGATATATTGATTTGAAAAAATTGACACTTTTTACTTTTTTCAAAATATCTAGTTACCCTTGACTTTTTTGAAAACTTTGAAAGTGGAATTTTATTCGTCTCGTAAATCTACACTTCTTTCCCCATTTAACCGTTTCTCTATCTCTTATAGTTTCCGAGATCCCCATAGAGAACATCGAAAAAAACTCACCCTGTATATATATTAATAGTTTCGAAATGAGGAAGATATTTTGTTTGAATTATTAATCTACATCCAGAATTAATTATTAAACCACGATCGGTCACGAGTTGTTCGAATTAACGCAATAAATTGCATCAATTATTTACTGAAATAGAAGCATGAATGCGTATTAATTACAGTAGTTGAAGATGAGCAATTAGTCGGTCGAGTGTACGCGGCTGCGGTGACAATGCCTCGTCATGTACACGCGCAATTAAAGTAACGCGAGGACTTATTACACTATCGCCATAAATCGCGGCAATCAAACGCCGCTGAAGTATAGGACTGATTGCGTATGCTAAATCAACAGAGATGCCCTCACTCGGATAGTTTATTCCCGGGCACGCCGTACGCTGCGACCCGGCGCCTCCACCAAAAACGGATGAATTATTTACGGCCCCGGCCCGGCCACCTGTAAATAAATAATGGGAACGGCGGTCGGTCTATCTTGTCCGTCCATCGATGAAAGCCGGAAAAAAAAGTGCACCGGAATGCGGATTCGCACGGTTCCGTGTATATGTGTACGTGTACGTGTCTGTGTGTGTGTGTATTTCGGACCGGGGATATCTCCCGGAAGCCTGACTAATGCATTCTCAGGATTGCATGCATACTTGGCGAATTTCTGGAAACGTCTCTCCAGCAGTTACTCCAAGCTTGATTTGTATGGTATATATTTTAAATATTCGCAAAAACTAGAATAAATTTACCTAATATTAAATTAATAACATAATTATAATGTTTCTGACTTTAACAAATAGTGTTTTTTTTTTAAACATAAAATAAGACAAATGGCTGCGTTGATCATTACATAAACGTATAGCGCAGTACGTTATTCATACACATGTTCCCGCTTCATATTAGTCATTGTTTCAAAGTAAAACGTGTTAGTCTACTCAGGAAGATGAACTAGTTTCTAAATTGTTTAACGTAATGGCGTACATTGCTGAGGGTTAGTACATAGCGAGCATATCTCACTAGCTCAGGCATCGCGGTGCTGATTGAAGAGTAATCACTCAGTTAATAATTAAGTACATGATAATTACCTTAAGTGCACGCGGGGAATGTAAAGATTGCAACGTTTCAGCGCGACCCTTAAGGCCTGATTTACGGAGCACGTCCGCAATTTATCACCCCTACCGCACGTATGTTTACGCATAATATAGTCGCTTGCATGAAAAAGTATCCCCATCCCCGTCCGCACCGTACACCATTCTTTCTTTGCCATTGCGCAAGGATATTCATCACGTAAAGTCCATGGTGCGAGATGGGAATCTGCGGCCGATCCACCATACCCGAACAGATGTCGCATTAATTTTTTTTTCCCTTCGTCCGCGGCCGCTTTTTCCCGCCATAAATAAATCAAGTGAAGTCCGCTTTTCCGTTTACACGCTCGTTAAAAATGAAACGCGTTAAGGGCGGCATTTTAATCTACGGTTAATGCGAAAATCTGGCAACGCCGTCGGCCACCAATTAAAACAAACTGCGACCTGGACGGTCCGAAACCAAATGGAAAAATTATTGATTTCCGGATGTGCGCACAATTGTAATACTGTTTATAAATAAAATTAATGGTTGTTGTTTATTACAACTTTAATTTACAATCTTTGACAAACCCAAAAAGTAATTCACTTATATTTACAAAGAACTAAATAACCGCAGTTAACTTAAGAGTGCAAAAAATGTTAAATTTTTAAATCTATTTCAAATTGATAATAATAAAACTGAGTATAACTTTGATAATGATCCTTAAGGACCTAAACACGTGTCAATTATCTGAAAATAAAGAAATGGGACATAACAAGAATAGTTTTTGTAGTTAAAAAGGAGTAACAAGTGAAATGCTTGCATCTATTGTTTTCAATCTGGATCTATCAACATATAATACTCAACATCTTGAACATAAATCACCAGAAACACTAAAAATGTAGTAAATATTTTAAGCGCAATATTACAGCATATAAGAAAAATATGGAATCTATTAGTGACAGCAAATCGTTTATAAAATTAGACATAGAATAGGCCCAAATATGGAACCTTGCGGTACCACGTATTTTAAATTAATTTCAGCTGATATTTTCTCATTCATTATAACTGGGTTGGGGCAAAATAATCCAACATAATACAACTTTTACAAATACCCGAATGATGATCCAATTAATATTCCTAATTTGAATTATAGCAATACGATCTTTGGTTACTATATTAATATTTTTCTAAGAGTGTGATTAATCTTAAATGATTTTTTAGGCCCAAATAAATGTATCCATTTGTCCTTGGTGTTTGTTAAGGAAAAGTTGTAGAATTAGTGTTGAACCCCTAGGAGTTGGTATACTTGATGTGTGGAAACTTTTTAGATCGGAAGCGACGCGATACTGACGTGTTTTTTAATGAAAGGGTTTAATGTTCGCACAAACCGTCTTTGGGAAAATCCTACCGACTGCGCCAATTATATTTCACTAGCTATTTCCAAAAAACAATATATTCGTAGACTAGATTAGACTTTGTTAAACAACGTTTAAAGTGTTTTAATTATTACTCAACATGTATAACAAAGTAGATTCCTTCAAAATAAATAAAATTATACTAATACAATTCACATAATAACATAATTCTACTATTACTATTTACAATCAAAGATTGCATACGTCTGAAGCTTACGTTGTTGCAAAGTTTTAAAAACAACTTTTTTGAGCCAAAAAATTACAATATAGAATTTAATGTAACCTGTCTGGTAATAATCCAGATGTGACTCACGAGCCGAGTCTTAGATGATTTATATAATATGTCTTATCTCTAGAAATGCTGCGTACCGTCTGGTCGGTCATCTGGGATGGCCACCTGTGTAGGGTAACGAACCATTCAATTCAGACTAAGCAACAATAATAATTAGTTTAGTTACCCTAGAATCGCTACATAATTGATTAGAGTATTACCGAAAAACGAATTTATAATTCTAAACTTCACTTTTTAGCCTCTCTCACTATTTATATTATTTTTAGACTCTCTATTTGTCTATAACATTAATTTATATATATCTTTCTTTTATTCTTCTTCTCTTAATCTCTCTCTATTAACTATAATTATAATCTTCTTGTGCCTCTCTCTTCCATTCCTATATAAGATTTTCTTTTTGAGTTCTCTGATTTTTTAGACTTATTTTCTCTCTCGCATTTGGACACAAATTTAATCTCTCTGGGCTTCTCTCTCTATCAACATCTCTTTTTTATTATCACCAACTCTTTGTTGTTGTTTATATCTATATTTTAGCCACAACCTTAATTTTCTAAGGTATAACTTCTTGGACTCTCTATTTTGGTCTGTTTTTGGCCACAGTTTTAATCTTTCTAAGATTTTCATTTTCAACCTTTCCTCTGTGAACTCTCCCGCGGACTATCTCTTTTTTGGGTGTTTCTATGTTGGCAACAATCTTAATCTCTACAGACCTGCCACCCTTTTGATCTTATTTTTTTGGCCACTTTCTCTTAATCATAAGAAATGTCGATTCGAAAATGTCTTTTACATTGGGTTTTTCCTTTTTTTATCTTATAACAATTAAAAATTTATTATGCTACCTTCTCATCTGATCAAAATTTTTAGATTTCTCTATATTGATCATTATATCACTCTTTTTGCCTATTCCTATCAACCTTTTTCTTTTGACCACAAGATCATTTCTTTCAAAAAATATATACTCTATATGAAATTTATACTTTCTAATCTACACTCTGGAATTAAAAAATGTTTACTAGTTTTGTTTATATTGATGCACTTGCTATTATCAAAACTTAAAATTGTATGTTACAAGAATTGCAGTATATGGAAGCGACGTAGCTGTCATTGCGGAGAACGTAGTGTGTCCTGGTGGTGGCCTTGGGCGACGTCCTTGGAGATATTTTGACGGAGTCATTCCAGGCAATGAGCAGCAAAGTCATAGTCGTTTCTAGCGTGGTGCTTAGCGAAGAGCAATTAGTAAGCCGAGTGGACGAAAATTACTAAAGGTAACTGTTAGGACAAGTAGACTGATGATTGTAAGGGTGATTTCTCTTTAAGTAGGGTGCAAAAATGGCTGTGTGAGTGGGTAGGATTGGATAGGGATGCTGTCCCTCCGAGGACCCTACGGCGTGGTGATGCGACTGCCTCATCTACCAGCGAAAGGCCGCGCGTAGTGTACGTTACACTCCCCCCCTGGTACTGATATCGTTCCAATGATATAACCAGATTAGGCTGGGTCTTACGTGGTCGTCCTCTTCATCGGATAGTATGGATGATGAAATTGGCGAAGAGAAGAAAAGTGGTGATGATGAGGAAGAGGCAGATGAAGAGGAAGAGGATGATAAGGAAGAAGATGATTCAAATGGTGAAGCATCCTCCTTGACCAGTGATTAAGAGGAACAAAAGCCTATGATGAATTGTACGGCCAAGAAAGGTAAAGAGGAGCAGCAGCAACTTTCTAAGAAGGAGACGTTACACTCTCCCCTTCTGGTATTACTCCTACCCAATGAAGTAACCAAATTAGGCTGGAACTTACGTGGTCGTCCTCTTCATCGGATAGTATGGATGATGAACGTGGCGAAGAGGAGGAAGGTGGTGGTGATGAAAAAGAGGTAGATGATAAGGAAGAGAATGAGGAGGAAGATGATGATTCAAATGAAGAAGCATCATCCTTGGCCAGTGATGAAGAGGAACAAAAGCCTAAGATGATTTGTACGGACAAGAAAGGTAAAAAGGAGCAGCAGCAACTTTCTAAGAAGGGCAAGAAACAAAAACAAACTGAAAATATCATCCAAAAAAGTAAAGCTGATAAGGGGAAGGAAGATAAATCTGCAAAACAGGAAGATAGTCCGCAAAAAAAATACAGTAGTGGCTATAGTTCTAGTAGAAAATATTAAAGTTGGTAACTATCAAGTCGCAAAGCCAGGCAAAATGGTTCAGGTTTACTACGAGGGTAATGTAATGTAGTGTAATGTAATTTATTGATGGTTATGACATAAAGGTCTTACATAGGTCATGTTGACATTAATCAAATATTTACACACATTTTACAAATTTTAAGCAAAATGCTTAATATATTAAGTATAAATTAAAATAACTAATATCTACAGTTGTAGAAACAATCCGAAGAAATTCTGGAATATATGGAACATTCCATCAGGGTCTGACTGGAAGAACATTCTGAAGAATGAAGTCCGCCTGCGATTCCTGTGCTCAAAATTTATTGTATTTTTTATGTATGTATCTATTCGTGTATTTTGTTAACAGGTTATCCAAAGAATAATAATAAATAATAAATAAATAATAAAATAATATAAAATAATATGACTATACAATAACATATTAAAAAGTATGATTAATTAATTTCTCACTTAACCCGTGGTGAATCATTTTTGAATTAATTTGATAGATGAATTAAAACACTTGGTATGATTTCACTTGTTGTTTATTATTCTCCGACTAGTTTCGACTATAAGTCATTCTCAAGGAGATATGTACAAAAAATAACATTATGCCGGTATATATACTAATTAAAGGTCAGGTAATAAGGGCGGCCGAAATAGGCGAGTTCCAAATTTCCTCGAAATTGTTAAGCGTGGTTTTTCCGCGCTTAATAGCTTTATGGATTTCTAGGCCCTCTCGCAGATTAAGGTTACGTCCCTTATTACCTGAATACAAAATTGTTAGATTATTATCCGCAAAAAAATGGTTACTTTCGATGCAATGTTGCGCTAGCCCTGTTGAAGTTTTTTTGTGTAGTATTGACTTCTTATGCTCCGATAATCGTGTCTCAAAACTTCTGCCAGTCTGTCCGATGTACACAGAGTCGCAATCCCCACACTTAATTTGGTATATTCCGCACTTGTCCAGTTTTTTCTGCACGGATTTATTGTTTACCAGCAACTTCTGAATATTAGTTGGATTAGGCATAATAATATTAAAATCGTACCCTTTAAGACTTTTTTGTATGTTTTCTGAAAGATTTTTTACAAATTCTAACTTGTGCCATTTTTGGGGGGCTGTACGTGTCGGCGCATAAAAATATTTTTGCAATTGTTTAAATTTTTTCTTTTTTACTAAGTTTTCTATAATGTTTTGATTATATCCGTTGTTAAATGCTATCGTTTTAATTGTTTTTAGTTCTTGTTTAAAATTACTTTCGGAGAGTGGAATGTGGATTAGTCTATGGATGAGGGAATGGAAAGAGCTGTACTTGATTCTATGGTGGGTATTGGATGAATTTGGAATTATTGTGTCTGTGAAACTGTCTTTTCTAAAAATTTTAAATTCTAATTTTTTATTTATTTTTGTAATGGTTAAATCCAAGAAATTTAAACTATTATTTACTTCTATTTCCGTGGTAAACTGAATGTTTTTATTTATGGAATTAATATACTGTTTAAATGAGTCTAATTGACGTGTTGTTCCTGTCCAAATACAAAAAATGTCATCGACGTACCTAGCCCAATAAAATATATTTTTAGTGATTGGTTGTTTAAATAGGTTTTGTTCAAAATTGTTCATAAATATCTCCGTTAGAAGGGGTGACAAAGGGGAACCCATTGGTAGACCATCGGTTTGACCGTATATTAAATTGTTGAATTCAAAGTAATTCTGGTCTATGCAGATCTTGATTAAACTTTTCATTTCATTTTTAAGTGATTCGGGTTGGTTTGATTTATTGATTAAATTATCAAGTATAATTATTAGTTCTTTTGTTGGAATTGATGTAAATAGGCTTTTAACATCGAATGAAATCAATTTTGCGTTCTCGGAAATTTCTAACTGTTTTAACGTTTTGACTAAATCTATTGAATTTTTAATTGCATAATCGGATTTGAAATTGATAAACTTTGGTAAAGTTTGGTTTAAAAACTTACATAAATTATATGTTGGGGCATATAAGTATGAAACTACTGGTCTCATTGGAATTTCATCTTTATGTAGTTTTGGTAAACCATACAAAACCGGAGCTCTAGGATTCATTTTTATAAATTTGAAATTTTCAGATTTTGGAATTAGATTTGGACATTGCTTTAATGTAGATTTAAGATCTTGTTGGTACTTTTTTGTTGGGTCGCGTTTAATATGTTTAAAATTATTTGTACTTAATAGCTGCTCAATTTTTTCTAAATATTCTTTTTTGTTCAATAATGTTACTGTGTTCCCCTTGTCTGCCTTTGTGATAACAATATTTTCATTAGTTAACTTCTTTTTTAAAGTGGATATTAACTTATTTTCTGACTTGTAAAACTTTGAAATTTTGTGTTTATTAATTATTTTTGCAATTTTATGTTTTGTTAATGATCTGTCATTTTCGGAATTTATACTGTTGCAAATTATTTCGGCACTAATACCTACAGATTCTATCATTGAATTATTATTAATGTAGGGATTGTATTTTAAACCTTTCTCCAGTAACTTTGTTTCATCTAAACTTAATTTGACATTACTCAGGTTTTTAAGTCTTGGGTAGAATTTAATATTATAATGCTCACCCCTTCTGTCTTCTACTTTTGTTTG
>CAXAKX010000804.1:0-55000 GCA_963969525.1 Ontholestes murinus
GTTTTCTCGATTCACGTATTGTTTTAAAAATCTATTAATTAAAATAAATCGTTAAATATTGGGTTGGCGCGAAAAAATATAAAATAGCCTGGACATAACCATTGATCAAAAAATTTTAAATAAATAAATTTTAAAAAACATACAGCCATTGTAAAAAGTAAAATAACTTCTAGAGCAAAATGCTTTAGAAGCCTAACATATAAGAATAAGGGCATCAATACAAAAACAGCTGTAAAAATTTTTATATATGCCTTCGATTCCTATCAGAAAAATTCTCCAAATATCCTTTCAACTTTCATATACTATCCCTTTACTGTCATCCTAGAAACTCTAGTATAAAGTCTAAATTTAAAAATCCCAATTCAACCATATTCGATTTCATATCATTATTTCATCCTTTTACGCATTAACGACTGACGCCATATATACTTGACAACACAAGGCAGAAAGACCTTTGGTCGATAGCCTTTTGACAGATTAACTCACTAACACCTCATTCATTATTCACTATGTTATTGTAAATATTATAAAATTTGTCAATAAATATATAATAAATAATTAAGATAAGTGTTTATCTTCTACTTGGTCCCTTTATGTTTATTTTGGTAATTTGATAATATATTTATATTCTATTCAAATACATATATCTATTATAAAATAAATATTATGTTCACATTGTTTTAAACAATATATTGGAGCATATTTTATAAAATCTCAATATAAAAACCATAATTAAGTTTACTAGAAAATATTCTATTCAAAAAAGTTTACAGTTTATTTAGAAAAACATCATAATACTAAGTATTACAGCTTAGATGGCTTGGCATCTTAAAGATAGTAAATAGAGTAATACATTAAACACATCTTGTGAAATAGAATTCTATTTATTTTAGAAAAATTTGTATTTTTGGAAGTATTTATAGTAAAATAATACGCACGGTATCTCGTCTAAATCAGGGGATCTTCTAGAAGCTCTACGCCAGAATTATGTAGAAAGTCCATGCCATTATTTTGCGTTTGGGATAGTCTCAATGTATGGTATTGCAACAGGTTGTAGAACTTCAGCGATGTATCGTTGGGCTATTAAACTACCTCTAACACCAGGGGGGCTTACTTCCAAGACATATAGCACCCATACCGTGATGCCAGGGGTATTGGCTGCGTGGCGTTCTAAGACAAATTCGAAACTGCTCCTTTTGCCTCATCGGCAGCCGACCCACCTTTCCCCTCACAAACAAAGAAAACGACAATTGTCCATAAAACCTTCGTCTGGATTTTAAATTTACGATGGTACCCTAAAAATCGGTTGGTCGCATGCCGATGACAACTAGACAATAAGCTGTTGGTGGTAGTAATTTCAGGTTTACTCGAATTCACAAATATTCATAGAAATTATTTGCCAATCTGTTACATATTTTATTAAGAGTAATAAAATAAGCAAATGTTTTCCTTTTAACACAATTTTCAAATCTTTATGAGTTCTATTTGAAAAACTAAACGCTTAACATGGAGATTATTCAACAATTATCCAAAACATTTTTAATGAGTACGTATATGTAAAGCGCTACGATTCTACGGGACTACTTTCTTGCGTTGCCGAAATCGTCAGTGTTCGGTAGGTGCAAAAGTGCGTGAACATATTACTAGTAAACTAAACTTTTTAGTGTATTCAATATTTGATTTACATACCATCCATCCCTAGACTAACTACCTGATGCCGGCCGAAGGGCAAAGCGCGTGTTAGACTAGGAGCAAATTAATAATCGTAAATAACTGGTTTCTTATGAATAGGACCGTAGGGATTTTTTTTAATATCGGCAATTGGATTTCCGGAATGATTTATTCTGCTCCTGTGTTGACCGTGAAACTCCAGAATTTGGGGGTACACCCTAAAGGGAAGCATCCTAACCCTTCGTTGGAATACCTTCTAGACGCTAGCCCAAGGATCTCGAATTTAAAAGATTGGTCAAGAATTTTATGGTGTAAATCTGTATTATTAACCGGAAATTTCGTCAGATAAGTTTTACGACATTTATATTTGTGCGTTTTATTGTTATAGTTTTTTCTCTTTTGGTTAATTTTAAATTATTTAATTGAATTTTTAATGTATTGAATGGCGTTTTCGTTAATGAATTTTGAGCAATATTATAGTTACCTTTTTTTTAAATTATTGTCTAA
This sequence comes from Ontholestes murinus, assembly GCA_963969525.1. Taxonomy (NCBI): domain Eukaryota; kingdom Metazoa; phylum Arthropoda; class Insecta; order Coleoptera; family Staphylinidae; genus Ontholestes; species Ontholestes murinus. The sequence continues at coordinate 2,179 of CAXAKX010000804.1, forward strand.
TTTTTATTTTGAACTTCTAGCATTATTATTTTATTATTATTTTCATTGTTTATATCATAACTATATGATTGTGTTATCCTTATGTTTCAAACGAAAGATGACGATGCAAGTGGATAAAGAAAAGACGCAAGTGGATACGCCATTGGTGCAATTCTACTGCAAGAAAAACATGACGGTAAATATCCAGTAGAATTTATTTATTTATATTTACAGAAGCACATTCGGTTGCTTGAAGCCGCGGTAATTTAAGACACTTAGTTCACGACTGGCATATTACGGTTGTAACATCACTATGCACTATGTTGGTTAAAATAACAAAAGCAAGACGACACTTATAGGTTATAGGTTAAGTAGGGTCTTAGTGAGGTGTGTTAGCCTCTCGTGAACTGCGACCTAACAGATCTATTGTTCTACCCTTAACCAATCACTTCCCAAGCAGTCCCACGTCCACCATGAACCTGGTAACTATCTTGGGGGTGATAATGCTCACTTCTTCGGGGGATAATCGGTCCCTGCCGAAGTGTGAAAGACGCTTGTGAGCAATCGCGACACAAGTGCATAGATGACAAGACGACACTTACAAGAAATAATCAAAATAATATTAAATACCTCCAACACATTCAGCACGTCCGTGTCAATTTTAATTTCTGTCCCTCCTATCATTGCCGTATTGTCTTGATTGGTGTTGAATGTATTCCTAATGCTCAGGGCTATCATAACCACATGCTCCTTCTTCTTTATCGGCCCTGTTTTGGCTTCGTTCGCAATTTTCCTCACCTTAATGGCCCGCTTCGTGATGGCATTTTTGAGCAACTTCGCCAGCCCACCCAGTAAGCACAGTAGACTATACCTAGAAGGCTCCTCCGGTCTTCTGCTCACCTTTGTTATTAGGGCTAGCTTCGCGAGCTTCAATCGCCTAGGAAATATGCCCTCTTCCCGTCACTTATTCAGTACTCCTTTAAATAATTCTGGATTCGCCTCTACCTCGTTGGATATTTCATAATGTCCAGTAGTTTCCTTGTTTGGCAGAAGGGTAGCTACACTTATGATCTCCTCCAACGTGAATGGGTGATAAATGTCCCCGTCCTGCATATTCCTCTCATGCTCTATCACAGTATCCCTTTGGAAAAATGCTTCAACCACTGCACTTGTCCCTCCAGGAACTACAATATCTATTCTCAGACCCCTCTTTATAATATTTTCCGTTATGATGCGGTATGATTTCCCCCATGGGTCATTCGCAACCTGGTCGCAGAGCTCCTTCCACTTCCGCTGTTTGCTTCTTTCAATCTCCAGTGTGAGTGAAGCCACTTTGCTTCTCCTTTTCAGCAGTAGAGGTTGTGCAATATCTTTTCTTCTCCTGGTTCTGCAGACCTTGTGCCTCACTTACACGTGCTCGCACATTAACCTTTGGTATCGCCTATTTGCTTGTCCTTCTCACGACCTCTTTTACTTCTCACGCCAATGATTCTGCGCCTTGGGCTACCAGCTGGTGCTGTTTGACCACCGCAGTAAAAGCCGCCCTGTCCATTCGACAACGTTCCATCTTGCAGTGCTTGCTTCTTCTTGCGCGTACTCTCCCTTCTCTAAGATAATTTGGTATAGCGTTTCTTTATCTGTTACTCTCCTCTGCCACTTTCTCTATCGCATCTGTTATGGTGATGTCGATGTAAGAGGACGTTGCGTCCCTAACGAATGTCGGCAGTTAACCGTAATTAACTAATTGAATGTCCATGGACGCAAGCATCTGCGCCACCTGTTGCTGTCCGTACACGGTCCTCCCCAAGCCACTGACTTCTCATTAAAGTCCACCAACTATCCTCGTCAGATGGCGATGTACCCTTACTTCGTTCTTCAAACTTTGCAGCCATTCACTGTACTCCCCGTGACTTATGTTGAGTGATATATAACAGCTCTATAGCTGTCGTCCAGCTAAGTCTTCAACATTTCATTTCGTGGTGAGCCCAATCCTTTAACCGCCTTGGCTGCCTCCTTGCAAGCCCCCAGCTTGTTCTGGTGCAGTTCTGGTCATACTTGTGTTTTCTTCCTCTATGGTCTGCTCTATCATCTCGTACTTGTACTGCAGTGATTCAAATTTATCAGCTGTAACATTACCCACACTACCGAGACTAAAGAACTGGAGGATAGAAGGCGACTTTTGAAAGAAGCAAATAGAAGCATAGGTTCACAATACAATTGATGCATCAAAACGACGGCCAGGGAAAGAGTGTGGCTCTTATTAAAGGATGCAGCTGGCCAAAAGCTAACGTGATTTGTTTTACAGCAATCAAAGACCCAAGCATGTGAAATAATCCTCATCTCAACAATTTAGAGGACATTATTGGAAGCAGCTCCTCGTACCTACTCTAACCAAGCGGAGCAGGTTGAAAATCGTTATGGAGCAGTACCATAAATACTCCGCCCATAAGCAGCCCACGAGACGAACAGCAATCACATGCAAACGCCAACGATGCATTACCGACTCAACTTGATTCCTAGAAGGAAGCCGACCGACACCCCGGATACTGCACCATATGGATGGACCCAACAATTGAAGGTATAGTGTGGACTCTAATAAATCCTACATACTATAGATTAGACTAAAATAGTTATGTAATCATTGGTTTGCCGATTTACTTAATTTCTCGATAATTGTAAATCTGTAGTTTTTATGATTATTGAAGAAATCAAGGATCGGCAAATGTAATCTACATTACTATTAAATAGAAGCGTACTTATTTAATCTAAATGGTTGGTGAATTAATCAAACATTTGGAGTAAAGTATTTATTGCTGTACTGTACAAAGGCATGGAACACCGACCAACAACCCTATTTTTCTTTGTAGTCCCAACTGCATATCCCAGCGGTCGTCCGGAGCTTCCTCTATTTCCTCGATCAGGATATTAAGAAATATCGAAGGTCCTTGAACCTCCCGATCACTGGCATACATCGAGTTCAGAAGCGACTTGATAATTCCTGTGTCAAATATCACAGCGTGACAGGCTTATTAGCATTAAGTTTTAAATTATGACTAATATCATATTTCTAAATTTATCCTAAATTATTGTTAATATATTTCATAGCGTTAAGACTTTCCCTCAATCTAAACTAAGAATAAGTTAGGTATTATAAGCATTGCAAAAAATAGAACAATTATGTAATAATTTTGTTTATATCCATTGCATGAATAGTAATTGTATGTAATAGAAGTAGGGCCCTTATGAGACACATGGCAAAATCGTATCTGCTTTGGGTATTCTTCTGTTTGTTCCAACAATCTGACTAATTAATAATAATAATAAGAAAACTTAATCAAAGATATATAAATGTGTATACAGTAATTTCTCATATATTAGGGAAAATATTTCGTACAATCTAACTTAGATAACTAAACCTTTTTTATAAATTGTTGAAGAATTTTAGTTGTACAATTAACAATATATTCGAATTTTAGTTTCTGCAATATGAAGCTGGATATTTTCGTCACATTTGAGATAGACTGCTAAACAAGACTTATTAGTTTGGCAATAAAAAAGTATGTTTCTTGAGTGGCTTAATAGTATTCGGAACTGATAATATTTAAAACATAATTATAATAAAACGTGTAATACAATATTGGCCAACAAGAGCTTTCAAATCTAAGTAAACAATTTGTTTTGTATAATTAACTTAAAATTTAATTGTTCGAAATGTTTAATTATTAAAAACTTCCAAAAATGTTAACACAATTTCTTTATAGGTGAAGTTGATAGATATACCATCTAAGTATTAATGTTTTTATTGGTAAGGTCATTTTTTCTTTATTTGTATATATTTTTATACATTTTGGTCTTTGGGTTATTTGTTATTGTTAATTTGATTTTAAAAGAAGATATGCTAATTGCGTTCTTTACCAGACGTTCGATGTCGAGTAGTTTTTGTGTGCAAGCACAAAGTTTCATGTAATTGTCATGATCAGGCCGATATGACCTGTTAAATTTGCAATACTAAACTTTGATTTTATACTACTAAATTTTGACTTTTATATAAATAAATCTATTTAATCACTTTCAAATATATTGTAAAACGCTACAATTGTTTCGCCACACTGTGGCTTCTTCAGGCGAAGAAACCATTTCTTCGCCTGAAGAAGCCACAGTGTGGCGAAACAATTGTAGCGTTTTACAATATATTTGAAAGTGATTAAATAGTTTTATTTATATAAAAGTGAAAATGAACTTTCAACATTTATCAGCCTCATCAATCAATTACTAAATTTTGATTGGCGAAGAGTGTTGGCAAATAATTGATCCACCGCAAAAATGTCAACCTGGGCTCCCGAATTTACTTAAAATTTTGTTGCAGAGTTAGTATTGCGTATGAAAAAATGGGCCTGGGCATGGCCCAACATTATCCCTACTGCTGTACCTTTTTCCACTGGCACTTTTGTGCCCTGCTATGAAGAATATAATGGTATCAAAGATGTTTTTGTTACAGATCATTACTTAGTTGTATGCTGTTTTTTGATGTTGATCAACTTTTAAAATTTATTTCTATATAGAAGGTTGTTAATAAATTTAAATTTTGTATCAGTTCAAGAATTTCGGGTTGCAGTTGTGAAATTTTAGTACAGTTTGAACTTGTTGGAGGATCATTGTCCGTGTTAGCCGAACTCTGGCCTTATTATTGGTAGATGCCAACATTTCTAACATTTGATCTGTCATTTTGGTAAGGTTTGCTGAAGATGTGTCTTTTACAGACACCATAATTTGCTGTATATCTAGTAGCAATCGATTTAGAAAAATCTCACTTTATCATCTATTGCCAATTGTTATATTATATTATGATAAACAACATTCATAAATTTCAGCATGATTAAATGAAGCGTTTAAGTGTTATAAATAAGATAAATACTATTTTTGTAAATTTGAAGACTAATTTTGGCTTAACCTTATTTCTCCACATTAACGGAATACCCTATATACCTATTTCGTCGTAGTTTTTATAACATTTTCTACTGTTCTCTCCTTTTATCTTCATCCACTTCCCCATTTGTTTTTTTAGGTGACCTCTTATTCTCGAAATCACCCAAAGTATCTTGCCTCCACAGCACTTCAATATTATTAACATTCATTTAATTAAGTGATATAATTAATTTCAACTTATGATTAGTTTTATATTTAAAATGCTGTTCTTTAAATTATAAAATACTAAGCTTTTACTTTAATCTCAAGAGACATTTAAAATCGCGTTTGTTAGCTATGTATTGAAAGATGAAATATTAAATTAAATGATACTTTGAGGTTAATATTAAAAATATATTTTTAAGACAAACTATTTTATTTATTTATTCTAAGTTAGAGCTAAAGATATAAAAATATTTAAAAATACTATTTAAATAATTGATTTATACCAAATTATTATTAAAAATGATTGAATACACCATTTACCCTTAATATTATATTGATATTTTTCTAGTATTCAATAGCTTCTACGATTTTAATTGTAAGGTATTTTTGTATATCAATAATAATATCCGAATAATCGGAAATTTTCATGATGATGCAAGTATTCTTATTATTGTTAATTAAGGGACGGAGAGCTTAGCTCTCGGACGTATTCAAGAGAAGGTATTCGGGCTCAAATGTTAGGCACTAACAATTAGAGTATAACTACTTATTAAGCAATCTATTTAACCGGGAATTAGGAGGTATAAGGAGAAGGAAGGGGGCACAGGGGGTAGCTTAAGCGAACGGCAAAGCCGCCAATTATCTTGACTAAATTGGGAGAATTAGGATTTGTAGTCCCCTCATCGGAATGAGGAGGAAACGTTCTGCATGTGCATGTAATCTGGGATCCTCTACGCTGCAGTGCCGAATTGCATTGTTTAACGCCACTTTGCCAAACATTCGAACCATTCCAATTTCTAATTATTACTGTTTAGTATTTCTAATTCCTAGGCAAATAATTATTTTCTGTAATACATATGAAACATTAAATATATTTATTTTAATTTGATATATTTACGAATACACCATTTACAATAATAATTTAAATATTTAATATTTCAATATATTTAATTAATAATAAGTGTTTGATTTCAGACTTTTATTTAACTTACTACAGTGGTTGTGAAGAAGCCACAGGGAAGTATGTTGAATAAAAAATTGAGAATCAAACACCGAATTATTAATTAAATATAATATAGATTCTCAAAGTGCCTCATTAATCAGTTTGTAAATAAATTCAGTCTAAATAATTGTTACTTAAAACATAATAATCACCTCTAAATAAGTTAAATTTATAATTATTAAATAACAAATTAACAAGACGTAACATTCTACAAATTCCATATAAGTGGAACAATCCAGAAACCAATCAGATTAAAGGAAAAGACAATAAATATCCTAATTATTAATTAATTTGAATAAAAACAATATATCCATCATGTTTATACGACTTTTAAGTTTTTATATATTTAAAATTTGAACGATAGTATTATTCTCACGCTGCCTGATATACATTTTATACGTTATCAGACTAATAAATTTATATTGTACTCTATCAAGCTGTCCTTGAGCATCCAAATAAAAAGGTGGCGCATATTCTAAAATAGGGAATAACTAGTGTTAAATACAAAATTCTAATAGTATTAGTCGAAGAAGGTTCTGAAAATCTTCTGATAAATCCTAATGTCCTTAAGGTTTTGCATGTTACAATATATTATCAATATGATGTTTAAACGTAAGAGTTTCCTAAAATCAAAATCTTTTATGGTTTTAACTCTCCGCAGTTCTATTTCATTGAATGTATATATAAAAGAATTTCTCATGTAATATTAGTCGAGTAAAGTAACTTTTGTTATTGAAAAAATGGATATAAAGTAATTTGGTGTGTTAATGAAACCATGTTTTTTATAGGGAAAAATAGTGCTGAAACAAAAACTAGGCTTGATAAATGTCATCCGGACTCTGCTCCAGCGGAAGCAACTATTGGTAAGTTATTTTCAAAATTCTGTACACCATATGGACATCGAAGATGATGAGCGCAGTGGGTGTCCAAAAGAGGCTGTTTACAGAAATCATCAAATAAATCGACAAATAATTTTAAATTATCGCAGAGTGAAGTTTATCAAGGTAGCTGAGATAAAAAGGGAACTTGTTGAACATATAAAAAAGAAGGAACTTATTGGACATATCGTGCTTGAATATTTGTGAGTGCCGCGTGAGCTCACAGTCGATCGAAAACAACAGCGTGTTGATGGTTCAGAACACTCTTTAAGCTAAATGAATTGAAATGTTTGTGTTGTCATATGAAAATGGATGAAACACAATAGTCATTTTGCAAGGTTATGGCGTCTGTATTTTGGAATGCCCAGGGTATATTGTTCATCGATTATCTTAAAATAGGAAAACAAACAACATCGACTATTACAAAGCATTCCTGAAGCTTTGAAGGTTGAAACCTTGAACCATGTTAAAAAGGCACCATTTGAAGAAAAAAAGTATTGTTTAACACATCGTTGTATCACAGGTCGATCAAAACAATGGTCAAACTCAAAGACTTTCTACCCCATCCACCGTATTCTCCAAATTTGGTCTTCAGTTACTATTTCCTCTTTGTAGAAGTTAAGACAAATTATAATACAAAAATGGTATTGAAAAGTTGCAAGATCGCTATAATTAGTGTATCGCTTTCGAAAAGCAACTATGTTGAATAATAAAATTGAATTTTGCCACAAAAATGTTTCTTTGTTATTTCATGCAAAAATGCAACGCTATTATAAACATACATTTAAGAAAAATGTACTCCACTTATAATAAATATAAATCACATATTAAAAGTAATAAGATTTTTAAATTTGTCTTTTTAATTAACGACCAGAAATCTTTTGTTTTAATAGAATATTTATAATAATAATAATAATCTTCTAGACGGTATATTTGCAACACATCTTATTATGCACTTTTGGGCAATAAATACTGATTTGCAAGATTTTGAGGTTCCCCCCAAATTTAATCCATACAATAATCGAGATTGGACTTTTGCAATGTAAAAGCTTATTAGTTTATAAGTGACTAAAACATTTTAATTACTCTGACTCGATAACATAACTTGTTGAAATGAGTTTGACAATCTAAATTTTCATCACCTTTCTTAAAAAAAACTTGCCTTTAAGAGGTTTTATTCCATGAATATGTTAATATTTAAATTTTTATTGCACTGCTTACTATGTAATCTAGTATTAAACATTTTATGTAAATTTACAACTAACCTATTATTTATAAACATATTCACACGTTTATTAACAATAATATTAAAATAATTTCCAAATTTTTTGCTAGAAGTTCAACTAACAATTAAGGATGTATCATCTGCATGCATGAAAATTTTACTAGGTTTACAAGACGATTTATGAAAATTAAAACAGAATAGGGCCCAGAATCGAAACTTAATAATAATAATAATAATAATAATTTATTGCCCAACAGACTAATGTCCAGTTACAGAACAAATCGTAAAGTAGTGCACAATACAAAAAGAGAACAAAATTTATATTCAAATACATGATACAATAGAAAAGATACCGTTTTTAAAAATATAAGTACTTACAAAAAACTTTTACTACACACTCTTTAAAATGTATTACCGATTGATCAAAAATATCGCAGTTAATTTGAATATCATTATATATTTGGCACATTTTAATTAATGGAGAATTTGTATGATGGCATGAATTAGGCATGCAGAAACCAAATGTCCGACAATTCCTCATTAATGGTCTAGGAACGTTAAATTGCAATGAATTTATTGTCGGTGTATCATCTACAAAGTTATGAATAAGTTTATGAAAGTATAACAATGAGCAAATCATATGTTTATTACGAATGCTACTAAAATTAAAATACGTAAGTAAGTTGTCATAGCTTCCCCTCTCAGGATATGTGCCATGTGTTGAGAAGAATAAGGTTTTTAATAACTTTTACTGAACATTCTCAAGGTAATTTATATATGTGTCATACATAGCCGACCAAATAGGTGTACAATATTCTATTTTGCTTGTTATTAAAATCTTTATAGTTTCTTATTATGGACCCCAGGAGACGGTGACATTGATTTATAGTGTGACATACATGAGTGTTAAACGTAAGTTTCTTATCGAATATCACACCAAAATCCTTTGCTTCATTTATTCGTTTCAACACACGTGCATCCAACTCATAATCATAATAAATAATGTTTACTTTCCTAGAAAATGTCATTATAGAGCAACTATCGTAATTCAGATAAGGTTTGTTTCTGTTACACCAATCATTTAAATTAGCCAAGTCGTGTTGCAACACTGTACAGTCCCTCAAACTAGTAATTCTGCTATAAATTTTTAGGTCATCAGCGTATAACAAACATGGTGATTTAATATATTGTAGCAAATCATTTATAAATAATAATAATAATAATAAATAATAATATCAGAGGTCCAAGACTGGAGCCTTGTGGGATCCCACTCTTTGGTGTGTACGATTTAGAAATAAAGCCTTCATAATGAACGAAGTGTTGCCGATTTGTCAAGTATGAGTGAATACCATTAATAATATTTGTATGAATGCTATATGTTCTTAACTTATTAATAAGAATACTTTTCGTGACAGTATCGAAAGCTATTTTAAAGTCAGTGTATATTACATCGACATGAAACTTATCATCCATGGCCGCAGATACATACTGGGTAAAGTTAAAAAGATTTGTCATGGTTGATTTACGTGCAACAAAACCGTGCTGTTCTGTAAGGATTTGCGTACGCACTAGATACGTTATATGTTCACTTAATATTGATTCTAGCACTTTTGAAAAATTACTAACTAAAGCAATAGGTTGATAATTTACCGCTTCACTCTTATCACCATTCTTGAAGATGGGACACACACGAATATTTTTCCAGGTAGTAGGAAATTTACCAAACTTTAATATTAAATTAAAAATATATGTGATCGGTGGATATAAGACCGACGCACAGTCTTTTACTAAAAACGAAGGAATTTGATCTAAACCCATTGTAAATTTTGCACGCAAATTCTTTGAGTGACGAAGAACTAAGTTTTCAGAAACTTTAAAGTCTCCCATGAAAAAGTCCAGTGTAGTTGTTTCGTCATTCTTCTCGCATGCATGGACCGAATTAAAGAAATCCGCGAAGCAGTTTAATATACCAGTCGCATCAGTGTATTGGTCGTTTAAATATTTTCACTGTTCCTGGAATTCTTGAAGTTCTCTTTAAAGAGTTTATGTGTGACCAAAATTTAGATGGATCGGAATTTAATTGTTCTTCTATCGTCCCGATGTAGTTTCTTAATTGCACTTTTTAATTTGCTTCTTGAGAGATGAAACTTATTTTTGTCAACTTCGTTTTTAGTTTTAAGGTATATTTTCCTAAGTTTGTTTTTTTCTTCTATGGCTGCAGTGATTGATTTATTAAAATAGGGAGAATATTTTTTATATTTTGCGTTACATCTAAATTTTAGCACGTATAAATCGAATCCTTCATATAGGTATTGATAGAATAGGCTGCAAGCGATGTCTATGTCCGAAATTGTATATAACTTATTCCAGTTAATGTGTTGTAAATGCGAGTAGAGTAATGGCAAATTAGCTCTTTTAAAATTATAGAGTCCCGAGTTATCCCCTTTAAAATTTGGAGTCAAATGTGACCTTAACATAAATTTACAGGATAGTGCAGGGTAATGCACATCCTCTTTTACAACGGGCTCAATTTCTTTATTAACAACACAATTAACATCCGATGAGGTTATAATTAGATCTAAAATTACACTGTTTTCATTACTAACACAATTGTGTTGACACATACAGAAGTTAAGAAAGTTATTTAATATCTCCAACTTGTTTATAGAGGATGCAACATTATGTTGAATGTATTCTGGGATATTGAAGTCTCCAATTAGAATGATCGGATTGGATGTATTAATTTTATTGGATAATATATCAAACACTTCCTCATATGTAGTACAATTAAGATTAGGTGGGATATAAATACAAATTAAAGTGACTCTAGAATTATCGCTGATAAGTTCAACAGCAACACATTCAATAGGAAGTTCGGCAGGAAATGTTAGGGTAAGCTGTTTGGAAATAAATTTATTTCTTACTCCTATTAGTACGCCACCTCCAATTCGTTGTGATCTATCGTGTCGAAATATATTGTAGTCTTGTGGCATAATTTCATTGTCATTAAAAGAACTATCTAACCATGTCTCCGTTAAAAATTATGTCGTAGCAGTTGCAAGCAATGTTACTATGAAAGTCTTGTAATTTGTTCTTTATGCTATTTGTGTTTTGGTAGTAACAATTTAATTTATAATTAGTTAATCATGTCTGTTGGGATTTCTCTAGTTTTCCTGTCTCGATTTTATAATTTTAGGTTGAGAGTTTATATATTTTATTGTTAAATTTGTCTCGCCATTCTCCTGCCTCCTCTTGTGAGATTGCAAAATTTCCTTAAATTCTTCTCTTTGTAAGGGCGTTCTATCTGGATGTACATTTATTTGAGGTGGTAATTTATTCCTGTTTTTCATGATTTCCCCGATACATGATGAATCACTCAATATTATTTTTATGGGTCGCGGTGTGGTGCCCTTGCGACCTAGCCGTACCATTGACTAAACTTGGGGAACAACAAGATTTACTGTTTTATCTTCTGATAAAAAGTCACTGCGAATAGTCACTGAAAAAAATATTACCTTAAACGGGACTTGCACTTTGGAGGACATTTCTATAATATTGGAAAAGTGGGCATATAACATGAGAAAGACGTACGGCACGAACTTTAAAGAAAAGGTAGTAAAGACCCTATGGAATACCACTGCTAAGTTGCTGCAAGAGAAGTACTTCCCCGATTTTCAAATATTGTTTGATCCAGACTTAATATTCAAACCCGCGATGCTAAATGCAAGGAATTGCAATGATTTCCTAAGAAGAGAAAAATGAGTTCTGCATCATTATCATTAGAAGAATTTAAAGCGATACTTCTCAATTTAATGAAGACACTTCCGATGGGTTGCAAAGAAAATTCTTTCACCTAGCATCGGTGTAACTTGCATGGATAGGAGGCGAAGGGGCATCGACATTAATTCAGAACTTCAAGGAGGAATTAAATAATTCTACACCTATCAGGGCGGAGGGCAACGATTAGACGAAAACAAATGGCTTGCACAAAACAAGAATAATGAAAATGTCTGTCGGGTTCGATTACTTAAGAAATTATTGTCAAAACGTGGAGACAACATTAAAACAAATCGTTTGTTTCTAACTGTAAACAAGAGTTGGTCAATACTTACAAGTATAAAAAAATACCAAAATCGTATACAACAGCTGATAGTCTATATATCTCAAACCGTACAGCTCATTTTCAATTAAGTATTGTTTAAGTCTCGTTTTAAATTTACTCACATCTGTAATATTTTGTATATTTCGAGGTAAGGTATTATACAATTTCAGTGCAGAATATGATGGGTTTTTTTTCGGTTAACGTTAACCTATAGTCCATCCGTTGGATCTTCCGTCCTACGTCACAAAATATCGCTTCGAGAAACGACACAAAAACATTCAGTCTGATAAAGTAAACCTAATGCGTTAGTAAAAGAACGCACTGTACAACTTTCGTCTTGTTTTGAAGCGATAGTTTGTGACGTACGACGGAAGATCCAACGAACAGACTATAAGTGGATATTTCTTGTATTATATGCATGTTCTGAAATATTTGATTTAAATTTGTCTTTATTTTTGGCATTAAATATTAAAGTTTCATAGACATATAGTCCATGCAATGTCAAAATGTTTGCTTTTTTAAAGTAATGTCTACATGTTTCTTGATATTTTAAATTAAATATTATTTATTTTTTTCTGGACAAGAAATACATTATTTGCAAAGGTACTTGAGCCATAAAATATAATTCCATAACGTAAAACAGATTCAAAGTTTGCAAAGTAAAGTGAAATTCATATTTTTTGGTCAAATACAGGTTTTAACTGTCTCAATGTATAGCATACTGTATTCAACTTTTTTATTAGCTCGTCACAATGAAGTTTGGAGTTTAGTTGAAAATCAAGTGTTATTCCAAGGACTTTTGCGCTTAATTATATGTTGACACCTACGCTATTTAAAGTGAAATTATTAAAATCTATTTGTTTTAATTTGGATTGAAAAATAACCACTTTTGTTTTATCTTGATTCAATTTTAAAGAATTAGTTGTGAACCAATGCTGCGCTGTATTAAATATATCAATGGAGTTATGAATTAAATTGTCTAATGTTGCATTTTTTATAAATAGGTTTGTGACATCTGCGTACATTTTGATTTCGTCTCCTCTTCTTTTTATGGTTTTGGGTAAGTCATTGGCACATATTACAAAAAGAAGAGGACCGAAAATGCTTCCTTGAGGTACACCTATATTTGTAAAAAGAATGTCAGACTCTTTATCATTGAGTTTTACCTTGTTTGGTCTATTGGCTAGGTATGATTTTATTAAATTGTAACTAGTTCCTCTTATTCCGTAAAGGTTAAGTTGTCTCAATAAAATGCTATGATTCATCCTATCAAATGCCTAGGAGAGATCCAGATATATTCTTATTGGAATTTCCCCTCTCTCTAAGGCATGTGTAATACTGTTTAAATAATCAAATATTGCTGCGGACGTGGATCTGCCCTTTAAGGAACCGTGCTGAGATATATCAAATAATTTGTATTTTTCCAAAAACCCGAGAAGCCTTACAGCAATTACTCGTTCCAAAATTTTTGAGAACAAGCTGAGCAAAGTGATTGGTCTATATTTAATACATTCTTTCTTTCAGACAATCAGGAAAAACCCTATTTTCTAGGCACTTATTTATTAAATATGTAATTGGTGTGATGAGATCTGTTGCTAATAATTTTAACAGTTTTGTGGGAATTTCGTCAAAACCAAAACTTGCATTATTTTTTAAAGAATTTTTAATATTAAATATTTCGATTTCGTAGGTAGAATGCAGAAACAATGTGTTTTGATTTGTTTCGATGATATGCGCAAACTAAGTGTTTTGTATATTGTGTTCGTATTGTTGCAAAAAAAGTCATTCAATTCATTTAAATTATTTTCTAAAAATTAATTAATTTTGGTTGCGGTAGCTTTTCCTAAATATTTGTTTATTGCAGCCCATGCTGATTTCATTTTATTATCACTATCTAGAATTGAATGCGCAATTTCAGATGCGCTTCCTCTAGCACAAGTTGGTATTTTTTACTAGTACATTTGTACTGGTATTTAGCATCCGGTACATAATTTTAAACAACAAGTAGATAATCTAATAATTGTTTACATTTATTGATTTCAAATGTATTATATTTATTTTTTCGTTTCTTCTTATGCGTATTTATTAAAATTTTAGAACATGCTTCATCTAATGACTTACTTATTATCTCCATAAAATTAATCCAATTTGAATCAATACTCTCTGAATTTTTATAGATTAAATTCTGATCAATTTTTGAATTAAACAAACGTCGAAAGTTTTCAATATTATGTAGTGAGTATGATCTGTGAGTAATGGTATTAAAATTTATGATATGTGTTTCTGTCCATTGAATTTTTTGGGCAAGATGGTCCGATATATGCGTTTCAAATACATCCGTGTGATAATTTTAATCGAGATTTGTTATTATATTATTTAAAATAGATACTTTATTATTAAAAATTCTCGTAGGAGTGTTTATAGTAATATTTGCTTGAAAAGTTTCAATTAGATTTTTAAATTCAATTGATTCAGGAGTATTTTTATTAATATCAATATTAAAATCACCCATGATAAAATATACAACATTTTCGCACAATAGTTTTTGCATGATTGTCTCTAATTTATTCAGAAATACTTCTGTATTATTTTTGTCCGGTTCTTTATAAATTACAACACAAACATATACCGTTTTATATGATTTCCAATGGATTGACGCGCACTCAAATGACTTATCAGTTCCTGATGTCAGTTCTCACAATGTATTGTATGTCTTTATGCACATATAAAACTGATCCTCTATAAGCTGTTTCTCGATGTTCTTCTGGTACTCGATAGTTCATACTTCATAGTTGTTAGATTAAGGTTTTCAATTGCGTTTAATTGGAGACTGGTGTGATTCTGCCAATGTTCTGTAATTGCGAGAATTTGTATGAGGGATATTATTTCTTCTTCTGTTCATGCGGCATTTGTTGTATTTGATTTTTTATTTTTACCCTTTTCGCTAAAAAAATAATAAGGTTGTATATTTATATGACTGGGCCATGATTCTGCATCTTTCGTTTTCTGTTCGTATTTTTCACTTCCGTAACCTAGATTGAACCATCAGAACAAATGTATTTATTTATATAGTTTTTAACGTCTGATTCAGTTGTAGTCATATTGGCTCTGCCTAAAAAATACCAAACTGTTCGTGCTGCTGCCGTTAATTCTGTTGGATTTTCGTATTTCCCAGTTCCCAATGTTGAGTTTCGTTGTCTTCTTTTGCGCCTCCCTTGGACCTTCTTCCAGACTTCTTTTTCTGTTGCTAATGTGCTTTCATTATTTTTGTTTTCCATTACTCCATTTAACGCGTTTTTTAGTTGTGGAACGGTTATTATATATTTATTTCTATTGGTTTGGTTTTTCTTATTGTTTACGTTTTTTTGGCTTTCAGATATCGAATTATATCTTTTTGAAAATTCTTGTTCTTATTCACCATTAGAATTTGATTGGGATTTAGAAGCTTGCTCCATCTGTAAATTAGTGTTGTTATCATTCACTATTAAATCTGTAATTCCATCATTTCTATTACCGACTAATTTTGGTGACGTATTTTCGAGGTTTGTTAACCTATCCAATAAATATACAAATGAAATATTAAAATTTCTAGTGCAGTGTTAATGATAATAATTAATATTGAGAGTAATAAATCTCTATGAGCATTACTGCACTAATGTTTTACATAATAATGTAAAAACTCTAGCTAACAGTTAAAACAACTACTCCCCGTACTAAAGCACCGCCAGGCATTGAATGATATAACTGTTAGCTGTCGTTACATGTCTAAAATAATATTTAGCACTATGTAACAATTTTTTTTTTTGTGGTGTTATCGTTTCTTAACCGCGTCTCGAAAAGAATTGGCAATGTTTCAATTCTAACTGGAATTGATTCATTCTCGTGGCGGCCTTCCAACAGGAAGGACGCACGTAATTATGACATAGCTGCACTGATGAGCTGTGATACAGCGAAACACGTGTCTGCAGATTGTCTTACATAACACTTTTCGAGACGCGGTTAAGAAACGATAACACCACAAAAAAAAAAATTGTTACATAGTGCTAAATATTATTTTAGACATGTAACGACAGCTAACAGTTATATCATTCAATGCCTGGCGGTGCTTTAGTACGGGGAGTAGTTGTTTTAACTGTTAGCTAGAGTTTTTACATTATTATGTAAAACATTAGTGCAGTAATGCTCATAGAGATTTATTACTCTCAATATTAATTATTATCCAATAAATACTTATTGTTTATGATCAGATGATGGTTATTATTTTCAAGTAGTTTAACAGTTTCTCCTAGTTTTGAAACGATCTTGCTGAGATATTCATTTTTTTTGTATAATGTTGTGTTGGAGTTACCTTCAATTGTGCAGACGTGGTTAGGTTGTGAGTCCTTCTTCCCCTTAGTAAAACATCCAGGGTGGAATGATGCACCACATTCACTACACTCTACGACTTCTGAAGTGACCGGTTTTTTACAATATTTGTAGGTACACACTTTATTTTCAGATATATTTTCTTCAGAGCCAAATCTAAATTAAACTTAAATTGTCCATCGTTTGTGAAAGATGATGCTAAACATTGAGAAATTGTCTGCTGTTTTTTTTATTCAGCTTTGAACTTTCAATATGAAAATTAACGAAAACGATATATCATATTATAAACAGCTACAAATTTTAAACAATTATATTGCCAAAAGACACGAAGAAAATATGTCATACAAATATAATCTATAAATGATTGGGTACAAATTTTTATGAAAATTCTCTATATTAGCACATTAATTTATAATCAGTGTAATTTTTTTAATTAAATATTTATTGAAATTTTAAGAAAATGCTCTAAAGAGCATGAAAATAAGAACAAAAAGTCAAAATAAGCACAAAAAGTCAAAATAAGCAAAAAAGGCAAGAAATTCTTAACGCCAAGTAATCACATTCTTGAAGATTCGTATACATATTTAGAAATTTTTTCGATGCTATAAATATTAAGGATAAGCATAATAGCTAGAAATCCTTTCTCTAATTATTATACACAATAAATGCCTTTGTTATTGTAATATTTTTATTGGGATATTGTCTGATAAATTGCTCTCGTGCATTGTAAATTATCTCAAGTTTGCACTTGCTCGGCCTATTGACAAGCAATATGACATTGGTTGTCGATTCCGTGCAAACTTGTTACTGATAATTTTCAATACACTTGTGCAATTAACGTGAAAGTTCATTTTTTGTGTCGGTAATACTCAATCTGTGATAGAGTTTGGTCACTTAATACTTTAATATTATCGAATTTATCATTCGATTTAGATGTACTGCAATTTTGGCTGTAAATACCAATTCATCTTTGCCAAGTCGTAATTTGACGACTACGAGGACGCTTGGGATCACATTTATCGAGATAAATCAAATTTACTTCAGAAATTGCAATATGGGTAATATCCGAAATTATTTTTTCATCAAACTCTGCTTGCTCAGCCACCGATATTCCTGTAGTGCATAAATAATAATATTCGTTTTCCGTTTTTTGAATAATATCTTTTTTAATTGTTGAAGTTAAGGAGATGGTAGATGGAGAATCAGATTTCATTAATTTTGTCTCTTTTCATAAGGCAACTATGGCTATCTTAAGACCACTAATGCCATCATCCTGTACTCCACAGTTTTTATAAACCATATTCTAAGTTAATTTTTCTAGCTTCAGCTTTTGAAATACTCGCACAGGTAATTTTATATATTTTTTGACATATGCAGCAGCTTATACACGTATGTGCTTCTGCAGCTAAATTTTAGTATTGTCAGTTATTCATATTGATTTTCAATACTAGTTTTATTATAACAGTTTAAAGAACATCGACTAATTTGAAAGGAATTTACAGAAAAAAATAATAATTTTACACACTTGACTAACAATTAACAAACATGGTTGAACACGACAAAAGGTATATTAGTTCGGAGTACAAATTAATGCAAATTTTAAATTGTCTGAGTTAGAACATATGGAATCATATTGTCATCGCAAGAATATTAAATCCGTAGCTAGAGATCGTGTATCATGCAAGTTAGCTGAAGGGTGTGGTAAACTACCCAGTCACCTACCGAACGCATCCCATACATCTTGTTAGCTTCTTCCAACAACCGTGTGGTTGTTATTGTAACCCATACGCGATCTATCCTGTTGGAACATTGGATTTTCTAGCCCCTAGAGATGTGGGCTCTAGCATATTGGCAATGTAACCAATTGTTTAGGTTGCCGTCAATGAAGGCAAAGGCTGTTCGGCTACCATATCGTTAGCATCCCATATCATCATTCCTTGCGCTTCACAAAAATGTTTATTTCAACATTCTCTACGCATTCGTCCAACCCTTTCATGACCACCGTGAGCCTACAAGTTATACCGGGACTCATCACTAAACACAATTTGATGCCATTGTAATAGGAAGACATAAAAGTGGACGAAGTGAACGCAGCCTATAAGATATTACCCGTTAGGGATACCTCTCGAAGCATTGTGATGCCCTTTGCTCGTCACCTTGGGTGGCTAAATGAATGATAGAGAAAAACGGACGGCTGTCCCAGCCAGGGGGACACAACGGGCCTAGTAAGGCCTATTAGCTCTGGCAAGCTCGACCCAGATCCAGATCCAGAAAATTTTACCCGGCAATAAATATATGGTATTGATATTCTGAGTCCTACACCTCTCATCAAATCATTTGAAATTGATAGAGTTGTTGAAATTTCAGATCAAGGGCGACGTTGTTGAATCCCTTCCTCCGACCACGACGTGCAATTTTTCTTAGCAAAAGTCTGGCCTCTTTCATGCCAATAATTGATATTGACGTACTCTTGTCATTGTTTTCCAGTTGAGAAGGAAATCGTAAAAAAACAATTTGCAAAATTGACAGTTAACACACTTGTTGGTTTATTTCTTTATTTATTGTTACTAAGTACAAAGGAAAAACAAAATAATAACAAATTAAATTTTAATCATCACTTTGTTTTGTTGAAATGGACATTTTAAAAAAGTTTCTACAAAATCATTCAACAAATTCTAAGTTTTGCAATTTTTATAGAAGGCAGTATATGTTAAAAAATCTTAAAGAATTTGGTATTTATATATAATAAACAGCTTATAATAGCCACTGTTTAAGTTATACCTTATAATCTAATGATAACGGTTGTTACCTTCTTCTTAATATTGATAATTTTTTTATATTTAAGAAATATTGGCAGAATTAATAGACGTTTTGTTTATTTTATATTATAATAACAGTTCTAAAGAAGTATTAATACACAGATAGTAAAGATTAGTTACAGAACACTATTACTCTAAACATCAAATATTATTAATTAACAATTAACTTTTTATAAGATGTTAAAATTCATTTTTGATAAAACCATATCTTTAACACCGCTTAGAGCTTCAAACTTCAGCCGTCGGTTCTTCATTTCAGTATTTACAACCTCTACTTCCTTTAACAATTCCTCTCTTCTATTTTCAATAGCCTCTAACTTATGCTCCACAGATTCCAAATATGAAATATCTCCAGTGTCCTCGATAATATATCGTGAATATCTTAACAAACATGTTTTATACTTCTCAGCCTCTTCAACATACTTGTTAAGTTCCTCCAATCCCATAGAAACAACTTTTTTCATTTTTTCATAATTACATTCTATAATATCTATTGCATGACTAATACTAGCGGTAGCCTCATCATATTTTAACTTTTTATTATTATAGTTATTATGAAGCTCATTATAGATGGTGTGCAATTTTTTGTATTTTTCATTAACAAGCATATAGTCAGATTTTAAATTAGTGAATTCATCAATACACATACGAATTTTATTTTTTAACTCGGATTCATTTAATACCGCGGATGCCATTTCAAAGGATTTTGAGGCATTTCGCTTATTAGCAATTGTTTCTTTCAAATTTTCTTCAATGATATAAAGATTTTCTAATGTTCGTGATAAATTTACTTGTTCACTATGTAATGAGTATAATTTCTTCTTTAAATCCTTGTAAATGATACTCGTGTGCCTAAGATTTGCAACGTACGTCTTTAAATTGTTTCCACTAAGTACGTCTCCTCCTAGTAAACAGCATATTTTTTCGATATTCCCGACAACAGTATCATTTTTTGCATGAATTCTAACGATCTGTTTGCTTAGTATACTATGTTTCTTTTTCATAATTTTCAACTGATTTATGCTAGTATGAATTGAATCACCCATTTGTAATTTTAGTAAATCAATTGCTTCTTGATAATATGCAGATGTTTCGTGCAAACTTGATATTTCTTCATCGTTAGGTTCATTACCATTCGCTACTTTTATTACTAACTCTAAATCTGATTCTAGATCTTTTAACAAGTTGCTCATCATAGAATTAGTACTATGACTACTTTCAACATTTTTCAAAAAGTCCTCCAAGTTCCGCACTACATTTCTCCTATGATAAAATCGTAATGTATCATTCAAACGTTCAATATAACTATTTTCTTCAAACAGTTGCTTCTGCGTTTTCTGATTAGCAATCATTTCACGACAGTATTCACGAATTATTTGTAGTTTTTTTGGCTGCATATTTTGGCGGTCAAGTTTTTCCCTTTGTTGGTTTAAGCAATTTTTCAAATTGGACAAATCAATTTTCATTTGTGAAATATCATCCTCTAATTCTGCTGCCTCTAACGCGAAACCCTTTTCCTTTTTATTGATAGTATAGACATTCCAAAACTCTTCAATCAATAGTTCATAATTTTTTTCAAGAATTTGTAATTTTTTGTCTTCTTGCAAAATTTTGGAAGGAATATTAATTTTAGAAACATACTTCGATAGATAATACCTTTTTAATACGTTGTCTGTATTTTTCAATAAGAATTCTAATATTGGATAGATTATTTCTCGCCTACCTTCTAATATTCCATTTCTGAAGTCATCAGTTGTTACTTTTTCTTCTGGGCTGTATTTTATTGATTCTAATACGTTTAAAATTGCTGAAGATGCAGATTGTAAATTCTCATGTATTGATTTGATTTCAAGTATCTTTATGTGGTGCATTAGATCGAGTACCATTTGTAGAAGTTGTATTTCGGTAAGTTTGCTGAAGCTAAAAAGGTTGTAATCGCTATTAAATATTTGGTTTATTTCTTTGATGATGTATTTAAGTTCTTCCATTTATTGACGTATTGTCAAATTAGTTTACTTTTAGTAGGTTATAAACAATTTTGTAGTAATCAGTTTACAGATATACCGAACACTAGATATTTATTCACTATTTGTTTTGAGATACCAGATATTTAAATGTTATATCGAAGTGTGTTTAAATAAAATAGGAGTATTAATTAAAATGTAGTTGTAATCGGATAAACCTAAAAGGAGAAGAACTGTACTTCTAATTATTCCAAAGTAAGATAATACCTTCAATACAACACCCCCTTTGGGGCAAGTAACTTCGAATTTCTTTGAAGGGTCATTAGCTTCCCTATTGAGCGTTTGATATAAAATATGTTGAGCACATTTTACTTTGAAAGTAGTAATGCAACAAGTTTACACAATTGACATTAAACAATTTATCACAGGAGAAAGGCGCGAATGGCGAGACATGAATTAATAATTAAAATCGTGAAATAGTTCTTCAGAAGCGATTCATTATCTCCATTAATTCGCGGACGGAATGATTAAAATCCTCACGGCGGGCGCGCGCGCAAAAAGAAAACCCTCCGCAGTTTAGAATTTCAAAAACGTTCAATCCAGAAAGGAAAACGACAATTCCCTTAATTCGGCCGCCCCATTCTTCGTTTTATACACATTCGCCCTCCTCGTCCGCTCCCAGGCGAACGCATAAAAGGGAGAAAGACGGGAGAACCTCGCGAAATAACTTGTTAAGCGTAATTAACTCTTTCTCTTAATTAACACAACAGTGACGCATTCCTAACAAGCTGTATAGTCTCGACGGTTTAGCGAGATAGAGGGTGGGAAAGAGAGGGGTGATTTGGTGACGGGCGGTTGGAGAAGGATGGATGGGTTGGCTGGGTGCAGAATCGAATCGAAGGCGATGGGGAAATGGGGGCGCTTTTATTTCCGCCACTTTTATTTCATTATCGGTCTATAGACATTCTTGAATGGGAGAGAAGTAAATATTTAACTGAAGGTATAATTGAGGCATTCGATAATATTTTAATAATTTTATATCTTAAAATACCACAACGTCGCTGCACTAAATCTGATCTGAATAAGTGTAAAATCCGAAGAATTCAAAAATATTTGATAAATAGATATAAAGTGTGTCTGCTTGAATGCACACCATATGGAAATCATATGGTGCAAACTTAAGCATACACATTCTATAAATATTTTCAATGAAAATAATTTAATACAACTCACAGCACATTGGATTTATCAAATCAGTAATAACTGTTACCACAAGAGGAGAAGATATAAGTCAGAGGCAGCTACTTACACTTTTAATAATTGTTCTTTTGAAAATTGTATACTCAATAAATAGCTTTTAGGATTGTAGGTAATTCAAGAATTTATCATTATCCAAATTTACCTAATACACTATAATTGTGCTGGTTCCCTAAAGTGTGCTTTAAATAATTGCCCAACATCGTCAGATGGACAACGCACTTACGGGGTTTAGTCAAAATTATTCCAAATTATCATTGCCCTTGCGGCATTATATATAACAATTTTGTGATGTTTTAAGAAGTTACCAATTATGTATTCAAATATTTCGTAATTTGAAAACATTTAATTTTTAAAGATATAATTACGGAGTTCTACTTTGAAGGCATCCAGGTATTCGTAATAAAAAATAATACTATTAAGGATGAGTTGGAATCCGGCTCTGAAATGAAATCAAGTTGATCTCTTCGGTGAAGCAAGTGTAAGCGGAGGCATCGGCAGATAATTCTGGCCTTCATGGAGGCGATTTTGTTTCTCAGGTTAGCTCGAACAAAGATCTGAATTGGGATCTGCACGGCTCGTATATGTGTTTGATTGTGACCAAATGGATTAGCGTATCACGTATGTCGTCGGTTATTGCTTCGTGTCGCATCGTGAGCAGATGAATGAATAAGTCAAAAGTGCTTCTAGCGCTGGTGGTCTGAAAGTATGCTGTGGATTAAATCGTTAAAATTTTGACAGGCATGTATAATTCTTTTGAATGTCTTGTCTAAGGAGAGATGACTTTGGGAGGGAAGGTATAGAATGAGGAGGCGATAAACTCCGTTTTTGCCGGCCGAGTTGCTCTTGTCCTTCCTTAGGGCGGCGAATACTTCATCAGGAGTGGTAATAGTTCATTGGCATCTCTACCTCTATACCGGTGATTAGCTCATTGATATCAAATTATATGGACAGTGGAAAGGAAAAAATTACAGAGAAAAGAGGTTGCGGATTAAATTACTGAATCATTGGATCCATAGCAGTTGTGTTTCTACGTGGTCGACGAAGGTTTAGGCTGCCACGTGATCACTTTCAGGACTGCCGTTGGTAATTTAGATATTACGGATTTCTAAGATTTCTCGATTTTTTGGTATACTTCTTGACCTGGAGATGTACCTTGGCATTGAGGCTGTTCCATTTGGTTCGAATAGTTGGGGGTACAATGACATTTAATTGAATAAATGATGGTATTCTTTGCTTAATAGTTATAGGATATACAGAGGAAGAGGAGTACAGCTAGAGTTGGTGCAAGAGATTTCAGTCTGCATTGTCATAATCGTATGTTTTTGAAGACTAGTAGTGTTTACTAGTAGATAGGACTGTTTCTGGAAATACGGTATAGTTCAATCAGTAAGGACGTCCAGGAAAAGTGTTCCTGTCGGTTGTTGGTAGGGTAATCCAGAGAAATATTATTAGTCTTCGGATCTCTAAAGATAACTGCTCGAGGATCGTGTGAGATTATAGGGCAGGACATATATGGGGAAATATTATCGAGAATAGTTAAAATGATATCCACGATTTTAGCCTGAATATTACCGCAATGCCGGAACAAAGCATCGCCTCTATAGACATGATCATTGTGACGGCGAATGATGTAGCCAGGTATGCCGACATAGCTGCGGTGACGTTAATATTTTATTGAATGCCTAGCACATCAATACTGTCGGCCGTCAGTATGTTTTAAATAAGTACTGTTGGGGTTGCGGAGAACTATTCACATGTAATGGATTTTGTTGCTAGAGTACGAGATATTTATTTCCCTATTATGGATTTTTTGAAGTTGCAAAAGTACTCACACTAGTCTGTTTGGTACTGTGAATAATAATACATCATGCCAGGAAGCAATCAAGGCCACCAATACCTCTTCGACTGTTACGTCTAAGCTGAAGCTGATGATAACTCAATAATAAGAAGGGTTGAACGGACAGGGAGCGGAACTTTGCCGCAGATCAGAGATTCGCCACTATCGAGGGGAGTTTTTGGCCGACTATCTGAGACCAATTAATATTGCTGTGGTAGATGAGGGCAACACGGCCGTAGATGTTTGTTTATCTTTGGCACATCACATTTTTTTGCCGCAGAAAGTTATACATATTACAGTTACAGTAATTTTATGGAAGCTGTTCTATTTTGATGTGAAATAAATATCATGGTGTGATTGGTCAAATGAAGTGGTCGTGGAGGGTTGCGTTGCGGTAGAATTGGTGAATTTATTGCGGTTAATTGAAGATTAGGTTAGGTTGAGGTGAGGTGAGGAGGGTTGTTCTATTTATATACTCAACGAAGCTAATGCAATATTTTGCTATAACTGTAAAAACCTACTGAGGTGAATAATGTAGTTTGGAAACTGTGTTTTAATACTCTTCGCAAATCGTGTTTGCAATTACATGAACCTCTATTTAGAAAACGAAAAACTTGCAAGGCGAGTAATAGTACTGAAGACATGAAAGATCAGGATTCTTCGCTAAATAATAAGATTTCCGATTTATTTACTACTCGGCAAGAATTAAATGTAACAACTAATAAAGAAACAACCCTTGAAAAATTCGAACATAGTGACACTAAACTAAAGACGAAACTGCTTATGATGAGATACATAGCATTACTAGAAGCTGCGAATGAAAATGAAAAACAAATAAGTGCGCCTAGCATGAGTTATGTCACCACCTCTAATCTACCCTTTATAATTATAAATGCTTAGGTGTCAGCTCTCAGAACGCTGATGCAGAATCTCCAGCTCCGCGAATAATATTAATTTTAAGTTAGTCTAGATTTGTTCCTCAACCCATATACACAATTGTCATGAATAATTATAATTAAAATAAATCTTTTTTAAGAATGTATTTCGTTAAAAGTGGGGCAGTCGGCTAGTACAGTTCGTAAAATCGTGAATCAACCAATAATTACGGGCGTGGAATTTCAATTCCTTCGGTACCATCAAGAAGAACCATTCAAAGAAGAAGAAGTACAACTTCCAATCAACAAATACAACAATTGACCGAAACCAAGCGGATCCGAGAAGAATTTGAGAAGAAAAACGAGACTCCCGAGGTCCACATTCGGCACCGCAAGAAAATTCCGTCACGGGCAATTCGAGCCAGTAACCGAGAGAAATTCAAATCAGCGTTGTGATAACGTGGTGAGATTCTTTTGTTCATGTCAGACTCTCCTTATCCCCTTACTTCCTCCTGCGAAACTAACCGGGATCTGGAATTGCAATAAACAGAAATATTTAATAGACTTACGTTAGATACAACTCAAGATAAAAATATAAAAAGTAAATTAAAAATTAATAAAGTTAATAATTCAATTCAAATTTTAAATAATATGGCAGTAGTACCAGTTCTAGATATGAAAACTCCTTCAATTATCCCAAATTTCGATGGGAAATTCCTAGGTCTCCTAGGCTATTAGCGGAAATGTATAAAAGACTTTGCGCGTATCACTAAAGCACTCACAATTTGTTTAAAAAAAATATGTAATGATCGAGCATAGCCCTGAATTTATAAAATATATAAAATGTATTGAACATTGTAAACAATTGTTAATAAACGACCCCATATTAAAATATCCAGACTTTAGCAAAAGTTTCAATTTGACACCAGACGCGAGTAACAGTGCCATCGGCTAATGGCTAATGTCACTAAAAGAGCCAAACTAAAAATTGGTTCGTTGGCTACTAAAATTAGAAGAGTTTGATTACGAAATTGAACACAAAAAAGGCAAATTTAATACGAACGCAGATGCTTTATCTCGTGTCGAAATTCACACTAAAGAGTCATTTGATTTTTTTTTTAAATATGACACAATTCGTGGTGATATGGCCATCATAGTACTTTCCCTATATTTTACTCGAAAACTATGAGGTTTATGCAAAAAACCTATTCTTAATAATTTATTGAATTTTAAATTCTCTACAGTTGTTTGTTATATAAATTTCACGTAATCCCAATAGTTTATTAGCAATTGGCAAAAAATGTCAAAAAGTTCGATTTTTATTTTTCTTTTCTCGAAAGTTAAGAAGTTTATGAAAAATATATTTCTATAAAACTTGTTCAGTTTTTCATTCCCTTCAACTTTTATTTGAAAAAATTTGTAATATTTTTCATATTAAAAAAAGTATCGGATAAAACAAAAAACGGCCTCGAGTAAACACCTACTTCCGGTTTATGAATATTTACCAAAAGCTTTTCAGTTCCAGTTTTTAGTGATAACACCATCAAGACCATTCGAAATAATTCATGCAGATACTTTTCAAGCTCAAGGACAAGAATTTCTAACATTAATTGACACATTTTCAAAATATTCTCAAGCATACTCTCTGACCCGTATGTCAGGTATAGAAATAGTAAAATCATTCCTTATTTTTATGACCCATCACGGACTCCCTTCACTAGATGTTATGGACAGAGGAACTAAATTTAAAAATACAGTTGCAGAAGAATTCTTTAATACACATAAAATTAAAACTCATTACATTACAGTTAATAACCCACAATTTAACGGCCAAATTGAGAGATTTCACTCGACCATAGTCGAACATTTAAGAATAATCAAAAGTGAAATCCTCAAAAACAGCTGTTAAAATATATTTGTCGACCTTTTATTGATTACAGTGTGATCCTATTTAACCAAATCCGTTCTTCCACTCTCCAACACTTCAATGTCGCCGAAAGGTCAGCCCTGCGTACCCTTACCAAACTCAGATATCCCATCAACCCCCTACACAATCCTTCTAACGCTCTCCTTTACGAAACCATCCAAGTCACCTCAATATCTCAACGTATAAACAGCCTTAGTATAAAATTTGCCAAAAATCCCTTTAATGTAACTCTCCCTAATAAATTCTGCACCCCTTGACACCCCAATATCCCCCCTAAACATAAACACCCATCAAGCACCATTCATCAATTCATTAGTTTGAATCATCCAGACTGTTAAGCTAGCTAGCAGCACTATTTATTTTTTTAGACATAACTTAGAGTCAATACAGGGCAGAATGACAAACGGTCGATAGCCCAACGGACAGACTAACCATATTGTTAATTACTTGTATGTTTCCATAAATTCTATATAACTGTTCGAATAAAGATGTTGTTCTCTCTCTCAAAAATGAAAATAATAACAAAATTGACATTTGAAATCACATGCCTTGCGCAATTTTAGGATACAATAACTCTACACATTCGATGACAAAACAGAAACCTATCGATATAATAAACGGACATCTAAACACTAAAGACCCCTTTGATATAAATTTAAATCATCAATTATTAAACAACTATATTCAAGAACATAGCGATATAACGAAAGAAATTTATAAAAAATTTAATGAGCAATTATACAATAAAATAATACAAACAATAGAATATCATAATCAAAATCGTCATAAACCAGTCAACTATGAACCTGACTCAGACGCTTACAGAAAGATTACAACAGCAAGTCGAAATAATTTAAATCCAAAATTTTCAAAACAAAACGTAATCGAAGATAAAGGTATAAAAATTAAAACCAACGACAGGCAGTTAGATAAACAAAATCTAAGAAGACCAAAATCTGACACAACCAAATTGTTACAGGACTCATACAATCCTCCTGATCCTGTCAGTGACAAGAAATTCAAATAATAAACCTGGACACGAATTAGGCACAGCAAAAATGAAATCTAAATTTCATACGTTTATTCACTACTTTGACTAAACACCAATAAATAATGAACTAAACAAGCTTAATCAAAATTACGGAAATCTATCAAAACGCATATAAAAGATGGATCAAGTCAAGGATACCTCGTTGAACTAAATAAAGTTGATCATATACTATTATTTCAATTAAAATTAGCGGAATAAAAAATTACTTCTATGATTCCCACATACAGAGTAAAAAGAGGCTTAATAAATGGCTTAGGCACAATAATCAAAAATATTTCTGGCAATTTAGACGCAAATGACGCAGTTTACTACGATCAAGCTATTCTTGACCTTAAAAATAATCAACATAACATTCTTCAAAAATTAAACAGAGACATATAATTAACAACCGATATTATTGACAACTTTAATAAAACTATCACAGTAATAGTAAACAACCAAAAAGCAATAGCTACTGGCTTACACGATATTCGTAACTCAAAAGATAACTTTACCTTCAATCTTGAAAACTATATTATAACAATACGTATTTTGGATCAAATACGATTAACGAAACCAAGTCCATCACTAAATGCAAGTGAGGGAAAGTCTTTGAAAAACAGAAGCAACGAAAATTACTTGCTGAAATTATTAATCTAGCACCACAAGAAAACGAGCTTAGTCGTCCGAATAGATCCGATAAGGGCATGAAACAAAAATCAGAAGTAACAGGCAACTAAAGAAACACAGCCAATAAAGTAAGAAGTAATAATTTATACAAATATGGAATTCACTTTAAGTACACAACGTTCAACTTTCGTAACGGATCAAGAAACTGCAGGTTGGAAAACGGCTGCCAATAAAAAAGCAAAGAAAAAGGAATATTATCTTCCACTGGAATGGAAATGGGGAAAATATAAAAGGTATCGTTGCTAATTTTGAAGAAGTAACCTGCCAGAAGTTGGAATCTAAACTCCCACTCGAATATAGCTCATTTAAAGTTACAATTCCTTTCGAGAAATTAACAGAGATGGAAAATTCATTCCTGTAATCAAAAGAGTTATAATAGATCGATTTTTATTTCATCTTCAATGGGGCAATAATATGAGTACTCCAAAAAACTAAATTCACTTTAATCAAATGTCTACTACTTAAGAAATAAGATGATATTTTAGCGGGACGCTATAATAAGTATGATTTTGTATGTTTATGTAAGCATTGGCTTACTGAGCATGAGGCAACACTAATAAATAATTTAACATTAACTTCATATTACTAACGTATTAAATTTATACACCGAGTGGTGATTATCCTCTCAAATATCAAATATTCATGCACTGATCTTAATTTAACCAAATTTTGTGTTGAATGTGATTGCGGAATTGCTGGTATATATGTCCGATATATAAACTGTATATATTTAACGTGTTTTTAGATGTCCTGTCCAGTATTTGAAAACGTTGACTATCTAAAATATGGTGTCATATGTACGGGAGATTTTAATGTTCGATTCAATTGTAAAGATCCACACAGGTATAAGGTATGTGACTTATTAAATAGCTACAGACTTGATAGTCATTTTTCTCAACCTACGCGCAAACTAAATTGCCTAGATAACGTAGACTTAACCAAATTGGTTTAGAATACAATCATAAGAATTAAAAATTGACCCAATTGTTTTAATGTGTAGTTGTGAATGTCCTATGACTATGTCTTCATATATTTGTTTTTCGTGAGGTAGGATCGACGAAGTAAGGGCTGTAATCAATGAAGTAAAGTCAAGTAAAAGCTTTGGTATTTATGGGTTAACAACTAGTATGTTAAAAAATGTAAAAAGCTCAATTCTTATTCTCTTAACTACTGTCTTTAATTATTGCATTAAGGAGAAAATTTCCTTGAAAATTTGAAACTCGCAAAAATTATACCTATTTTTAAGAAATAACTCAAATTATAAATCAAATTACAGGTCAATTAGTTTATTGCCGATAGCTTCAAATTGTTTTGTAAAATTACTAAAGAAACAGTTAGTTCATTACTTATAACAAAACAATATATTAAATAAACAACAATTTGGGTTTCGAGAAGGCTTGTTCACAACTGATGCTATTATAAATCTCACTGACCTGATCACTGATTTCTTTGAAATGGACCAATTTACATCATCCTTCCTTGATCTAACCAAAGC
This sequence comes from Ontholestes murinus, assembly GCA_963969525.1. Lineage (NCBI taxonomy): Eukaryota > Metazoa > Arthropoda > Insecta > Coleoptera > Staphylinidae > Ontholestes > Ontholestes murinus. Next base: position 32,758 of record CAXAKX010000804.1, read on the forward strand.
CTTCGATTGTGTATCACATGAAATATTATTGCGAAAACTGTATGTTGCAAATTATTGTCATACCTTCAAGGCAGTAAACAGATAGTATTTTATAACAATTCATATTCACAAGGTCTACGTAATACTGCTGGTGCCTCACAATGATCAATATTAGGTCAAATATTGTTCTTGTTATATATTAATGACCTGCGTCACTATAAGTACAAAAAATTGTAACTTAACTTCACTGGAATCGGCCATAATTCCATAATATCAGATATATCGCATGGTTTCGCAGCAACGAATTAACTTTTTTTTAAACGTATTTTATTTTGACTGTTATAGAGTTAGCTTATAATTCATTTATACAAATAAATAATGTTACAAATCTTCTCTATAGTGACCTATGGTCTCCATCCCTCGGTCCTCACCTAGTTGTGCTTCTTGGATTAGTTTCCTTATTTGATTTTTTGATTTATTAAGTTGTTTTATATTTTGAGTTTAAACGGAACTAATTTCAGTGTTTTTATTTGTGTGGATAAGTTGTTGTATTTATGTATTATGTCTGTTGTCAGGTTTTGCGTGTATTTTCTGGTGTTATATTTATTAATTCTGAGGTCTGATTTTCGTCTAGTTTTGTAATTGGGTATTTGTTTGTTTTGAATATAATTCATGTTTTGATCGAGTTGTGTTGTATTTTATGTGCTAGAAATATCTTGTTATATACTATTATTTTTTTCTATATTTAGTTCTTGTGTGTGTTCATATAGATATTTAGTGCTTGTCTTTTTGCCGAGTATGTATAGTATTTTTAATATTTTATTTTGTTGCCTTTGCAGTTTTCCTTTATTTTGCTTGGTAGTGTTTCCCCATATAGCAGATAAATAATTTAGGTTGCTTGTAAATAATGCGTTGTAAACTGAGTTTTTACTATTTTCTGGAATGTTTTTTGTGATTTTCCACAGAGCTGCCATTGTGGTCGAGTTCTTATTTATCAGTTTGTTTATATTATCCGTACCATCTTAGGTTATTGTTTATTTTAGTCCTAGATATTCTGTGCTGTCAATTTCTTTTATATTTTTGCAATGTAATTTAATTGTCAAATTTGTGGGTTGTTTTTTTGTCTAGAAAATCATAAATGTAGTTTTTTCCTCATTAATAGCTAATAAATTGTAGTACCATTGTTGTAGTTTGGTTAAATCTGTTTTGATCTTTTCTTCGACTTCACTTTGATTTTCTCCTGTATATATCATGCATTTATCGTCGGCATATATAATAAGTTTTGTTCTATCATATCATTTACATATATGATATATAGGATTGGTGGTAGACTTCCTCCCTGTGGTATTCCGTATTTTGCATGGCTTGGTGTACTGTCAGTTTCGTTTACTCTCGTTATTTGTGGTCGTCTGTGTATGATTGTATTAAATTTAGTTTGGTGTTTCTGATTCCAAATTCGCTTAAGTTTCCTATTAGGATTGGTTGCGATACTGTATCAAATGATTTCTTCATGTCGATAAAGATGGCTACTACAATTTTTTTCTTATCTAAATTATTTTTTATTGTGTCTATTAGTTCGTAGGTTGCAAACAAGGTTCCTGAACCTTTTTGGAATGCGTATTGGTTATGTTTGATTAATTTATGTTTAGTCAGGTGTTCGCATAATTGCATCTGTATAGCTTTTTCGAGAATCTTATTTAGAGAAGATAGCAAAGATATTGGTCTGTAATATTCAGGGTTTGTTTTTTCGCCTTTTTATATATTGGTATTATAATTGTATTTTACATGGATTCTGGGTATGTTCCCTCTTTTGGTACATTGTTTAAAACTTTAGTTAGTACGGGCGTTAGTATATTTGAATTTTGTTTTAAGGTGGCATTTGTAATGCGATCAAATCCTGGAGCTTTTCTCTTTTTCAGGTTATTTCTTTTAGCGTTTATTTTGTCTTCGGTCATTGATTTAAATTCCATGTTAGGGATATTTTGTACTTATGTTACCATCGTCTTTGGTTTTACTTTTGAATTTTCTAATTGTTTTTGGGCTAATGTTTGTCCTATGTTTGCAAAGAACGTGTTTCTTGTGTCGGCGATTTCATCTGGGTTCATTGTTAGTGTACCGTTGATTATTTCTTTTATATAATGTTTGTCTTGCTTTTTTTCAATTATTTGTTCGTTGATTTGTTTCCATAGTTTTTGTGGGTTAGTGCTATATTTATGAAATTTATTTGTATAGTAGTGTTCATTAGTTTGTGAGTCATTTTATTCTAGTTAAAGTATGTTTGTTTGATCGTTTCGTTGTAGGGATTTTTTTTGAGTCTCTTATACATCTTGTCTCTTTTTTTAATTTCATTTATTATTTTCTTCGTTATCCATGGATTTTCTTGTGCTCTTATAATATTTATTATTTCTTTGTAGTTCTCAATTGTTTCTTGCAGGAACTTAGATAAATCTTCGAAAGTTTCGATATTTGTTCTGTCTGTGGTTTTTATATCTTCGGTTATTTGTTTGTAGTTTGTTTTTATGTGTTGGAAGTACTGGTATGTATGGTTTGTCTTGTTATATTCGTTTCAATAATAATTACCTGATTGCCTGAATTGGTCTGATATGCTGGAATGTTTTATATTTATTTGTTTTACTAATTTTTAATTATTTGAGATGATGTGGTCTAGAATGGTGTGGTTCCCATTTGTGTTTATTCTGGTGTAAGATGTTTTATTAATTTTATTTTTGATATACTAGTTGTTTTCTAGCAAAGTATTTCTGTATGATCTTGTCGTATTGTTTTTTTCTAATATGTTTATATTTATCCTATTATTAGTTGTGGTTTTCTTCTGTTTATGAGGTATTGTTTTAATGTGTCCTTGAGTTAGTCTATATTTACATCAGGTGGTTTATAGACCAAAGATATTATGTGCTTGTTGGGTTTTATTAAAAATGTTAGTAATTATATATTGTGTTTGGTTGTGTTCGTTAGTGTTCCATACTCCAGATCATCATAGAGCGATTCCACCTCCTCTTCTATTTCTAGAGTTAAATATTGAGTTTCAAAACTCAAACACCTTTTTCTCTTCAAACCAAAGCTTAAGATATTCCTAACACTTCAATAACCATTTTTTTTTTAATAATTCTGGATAACCACCTTAAATGGATACATTTCGTTAATATTTCATCTACATTAATGTTACATGACTATTCACCGAACTTTATTGTGAGGCTGTAGTTTTCCCCAAGCAAGACATTTTTTAAATAGTGTACAATATAAAATTTAATTTACAAATAAAAATCTCGTAATTTTATAGCAATCATATACTTGTGTCATATTTTTTATGAATAAAACATTTTATAAATTTCATAATTAAATGTATGAAATGTATGAACTTACTGCAAGTGATACAATGGAACTTGGTGTTGACGTTCAGCACATTTCGTACACATAACTTTAGTAGCCACATTGTCGGCGCACAATTGATATTTATTACAATATGGCATTTAGGAGGTTTCGCTGCCCAGAAGTTAGTTTAAGTTCGCTTTTGAACTTTGTTTCAATAGATCAAAGGGTTAGTTCAAGAGGGGCCACGTGTCGCATAGCCGCTGCTATTACACTTTTCCCTACTTCAGCAACTAAAGCTCTATTATGAATTTAAACAATTAACCGACGTTTAGTAAGCTTTACTATTGATTATATGATTATTATATAATATAACGAGTAAAACTGAAATTATTATTCATATTTAATTAATTAATACTATCAATAATAAATAATTTTCTAATATTTCAATAATACAGCAATTTTCAACGAATGTATAAATATTCTAAGAGGTATGTAGTTCTTTTCAAAAAATATGTAAATACCCGAAGTCATCTTGTACAGTTATTTTATCTAATTTGAATTACTCTTTAGGAAAGATTTGAATCAATTTCTACTTTTTTATTGTATATGCTATGATTAACCAAAAGATACTATATATCGAAACTTAATAAAAATATTCTATATTCATTATCAATTGTATGGAGAAAATGTTATGGATGAGTTTTCTGTTTAATGTAATTCTAACTTAGGAATACAAATGACAATCAATAATTACGAACTTTCCATCCACCCTATTATCCAGATTTAGCATCTACTTGCAATATGAACATTAAATAATTAATGTAATTAATAATAAGATTGATTTTCAATTGTTTATTTAATTATTTCACCACATGTGGCTTCTTCAGGTGAAGGAAAATTATTGAACTTTTAACTCATGTAAATAAAATATTATATTCTTTTATGTGACAAATAGTTATATATGACATTATTGTATAATGTACTATTTTAATTTAAACTACTTTTATCCTTAAATGAACCAAGTAGTATTAAAAAAATGATAAATGAATTTAGAAAATGGAAATCGATTATAGATGTTTCAAATTACAACTGGACGTGTGTTCATGTGAATCTACATATTTTGGACCATTATGCACAAATTATTAGTCAACGCAAGCTAAGAAATTTAAAAATGTTAGACAACCTAAGAACAGTAATTTAAATGAGCTACAATTTTATTAATAGAAAACGAACTAGGTCTTTATTTTAAATATTTGATGGTAGAGGTGTATAGTGGTAAAACAAAGTTATTGTGTCTCATTTACAAATCAGTCTTTATTTTATTTTTATTTTGTTATCTATTGATATTAAGGACTTAATACTCCAACTGTACAACTAACATATAAAAAGCAGTAAAGCAAGTGAATTTTAACAATGTTTTATTATTTAATGGAAACTAATTCAATCTGACAACGCATATACATTATTTCTACTGTTTTTGGATCAATTTTTACACTACTATAATATAGCATGCCCAGTAACAACAAAACGGTGCACTAATATATATTGTCATCAAATATTAAGCCAAAACTTAGAAACTACTATTATCCAAATAACTAATTCATATAAACCAAAGGAAATTGTTAATTCTACTTTTACTTCTTAATAGGGGAAGCATGAAATTCTTCGGCGTTATCTAGGTTAATTCCAAATTAACAATGTTCTCTTGAGAATTGTTTGGAAACTCTGTGATGTAGATCTAGTGTTTAAAGGACATGGGTTTTTTAGAAAGTGATATGCCGTAGTTGTCTTGTATTTAATGAATGAAAGAATGAATAGCGAAATAAATTCCTTCTAAAATGGAAATTGAAACTGGCGTTTAGGGTGGCAAATTATAATGCGAACCCCAGGTATGAAGGAAAGCTTTTACTAATGAGAGGGCGGATATATCAGCAAGGTATACTATTTCCGGCTATCTTGTGAAACGGTCAGTATATGTGAGCAGTTAGTTGTGCCTTTAATAAATAAGAAGTTATCTTATAATGTCTATTTATATGAATTTAAAACGCTCATCCTCTACCGAAAATTGTTGTAATAGAGTTAACATGTGTCTTGTTACCTGTTAAGCACACATGATAATAATAAAATCTTTATTAATGCCGGGCCACACAAAACAGTCGCATATTAATTTTTGGGTAGTGGATATTCCTATGTGGGTGAGGTTGTGATAGTCAGAAATGATATTTTGTTTTTGCGATTGTGTCTTTTTTCTAAGAGAAATACCAGTTAGTATCAGTAAAGAGGAACTTTCCGAGTAACATCTCTTACAATTCTTGATATTTGTACAAAATTTATTTGCTAATATTTTGGCACAATTTTTAATAAGCCTGTGATTAAGATTTATTATACATAAAATTTTTAAAAGGGAAGTTGTTTGAGGGTAACTTTAGATTGAAACTCCTTGGTAGAAGGATAACATTCAAATAATAATAATATAATAATAATATATTTGTTTGTGTTAATAATATAGTACACATCAAGTACAGTAAATGAGAAACAAAATGTTCAATAATATAAAATCACCGTCGTAAGCCTAACAGACATAGATATTATCAGCTAAAAATAGATAGATCAATTGAATAGAGCGCATGTAATAGCAAGTACGATTTTATTTTTTTCTTGGATGCATTGAGAATTTTTATTCAAGTCTTAGTCACATAATATTTTGTTGCATTTTGTGATTTCTTAAGCCGCAGTTGGAATTGGTATAGGTCATATTTGTTTCTTCTATAATGGCAATGGTGGTTATGAATTTTAAAATTATTTTGATTCCGTTTAACGTAGCATAAGCATTCTAATATAAATACGCAAGGGAATGTAAAGATATGTGGCGTGTGACCATGCTAAGGTTCCATAACATAGATGTGACTACTAAGGCAAACTATGCTAAAGGCTTAGATGTAGAATACTTGCTACCTGCCTTCTCCTAGATAAGTATGATGGAATTTGATTCACAATTATGTCAATAAAATTGTACTTTATCATGTGATACGCAGTCGAGGGCTTTAGTTAGGTCTAAGAATGTGCCCACAGACAGTGAGTTTTGTTTTCAAAACTACCATTAATTAATTTTGCAAGACCAGTTAGTTCATCCATTGTTGAATTATTTGAATGAAAGCCAAATTGATTCTGAGAAAAATCATATTCTATTCAAAAGGGTAAACTGTTTGTTTTTTCAGTATAAATTCGACATTTTTTTTTTAAATAAGCAAGCAATGAGATAGGTCAAAAATTGTTCATATCGTTAATGTCACCTTTCTTAAGTATACTACTTTGGCAATATTATTTATTAGAAATGTGAATAATTCTGCCAGAATATTTAGAATGCATTTTATTACATCAGAATTAAATCTATAGATATCCCTGCAATTATAACATTTCAATGCGTTTATTGCGTTTCGAACTTCAATGAAACTAACCTCTATGAAACATAAGTGTAAACTGGAATTACTTGAGATTCTGATAATATCTGCATCAGGCGAAAATGACAAGTTGTTTTGTAATGTATTAGCAATTCTAACGAAGAATGAATGAAATTGATCACAAGAAATTTCATGTTTCAATGTATTTTGTAAAAAAGTACTTCTTGCCTCATTTATAGTTGACCATAATGCCTTTGATTCATTTTTACTATTATTGATAAAGTTTGTTTTTTTTATCTGTTTCATTAATAGCCATTTTGTATTTTTTTCTTGTAGTCGTAACTTGTCTGTTTTGCTTTTGTGGATGGATGCAATGTATAATCATCACTTCACATCTACCTTATACTCTTTGAACCTCAACAGCTCGAGTAGAGATGTCGCCCCTGATCTTAGTCATATTTACAGGAATCTGTGCTAAATCTCTGTTTGGCTCATAGATATTACCAGTGTTGTTGTTGTAAAAAAATAATTGCAATAATATTGTTGATTCCTGAAGTATCTACATAGTTATATATTTTGTAGTACACAAGTTATTAAGTGTTTTTATTGTATAATTCCAATAATGTTGAATACATTTACTTTAAATTAAACAGCGCTTATTATGCAATCATGAAGCCAAAAATTAAAATAAGGAAACACGTACATTTAGGTTACCATGAGAAAGCAAATACATCGTGTGTATTTGTTGCCCAAAATCGAATTTTGGCTTTCAGAAAACTGAAATCTCGGTACTTGATTTTTAATTCTCTTTTCAAAAAATCCTCAATTTCTCGACTTTAGTTTGATGAATGGATTAAATTGTTTACAATTTTATATTCAGAAAAAAAAGTATTAAAAATGATTTAATTTGATGTTTTATTTATTCAAATCGGATCAAAATAAGCGAGATACAGCACCAAAAGTTTTTCGTCAGTCACCCTGTATATGAGAAATTTTCACTAAATAAAATTAAAATTTCATTAATTACATTAGCAATATTTTGTACTGCCAGTAAAACCAGCATATTAGCTTTAAAGCTAAGTAAATTGAAATATTTTCGTTTATCAAAACTATAATTTTTGTAATTATTAATTATAAACAAGACAGGTACAGAACGTAACCATGCACCATTAAATTTGTCATTGACAGACGTTTGAGAATAATTTCGTATAGGCTATAATCAACACTGTGTGGATAATTGGATAATATTAGAGGAACAAATGAATGTTTTAATAATAAAAGTTATCTGAAAGGAGGGCGTTTGCGCCCCTCCGCGGGGACTAAAGGGCCTCCGTGCAGGCATTTCACCTGGAATTCTTATAATTAACGAATTCTGAAAGCGGGGCGAGTTTCGTTTTAATTAAGAAGTTTCATGTGCGCGCAATTAAAAAATTGTTTTCATTTATTAATTTCTCGCGGTAAACAGGTGAATGGATGGTCGGCGAAGCCCACGCTGTTTTATTAAAATTCGAATATACATAAATAACAATAAGCAGAATTGGAATATCTCCGTTAGGCGCTGGCACTTGAAAAGTCGCCCCTTAATTTTCATCAAATTAATTGGAATGTTTTTTTTTCGCGGGAAAACGGCGTCGTTTTTCATTCCCGAACGCGGGGAAATTCCGCGGCATAAATTATTATTAATTAGCACACCACTGCCTTGATTTCTTTACTTACCAAAGTTTAATTGCCTTTATAAAGACGTATATTGTTGCGTTTTTTTTTTTATTTTGGTATTATTATCCTAATTATTATGGCAACATTTGGATGATAAATTGTATTAGTAATATAATTTTATATTCACTCTAAACATTTATATTAATGTGTGGTTATTTATATTAAAAGTACGGGTAATCAATTTCTAGAAAAATGTTTAAAAAAAATATTTGTTGTTAATTAAAATATGTATATTATAAATATAATTTTAAATTGTTCAATTATCATGCTATAAATAATTATTTTTCTTATATTAATTGGTATATTTTCATCATAATAACCTTCAGAATACCGCATGAATGGTTTAATTCATCATACCATATTATTAAAATAATATTGAATTGACGAGGCGGATACAAGTAAAAGCTTATATACTATTAGAACTACGGGAAGGAAAGGGGGGTTTGTTGTACAAAGGGACAAATTATATTATATATATATATATATATATATATATATATATATATATATTAAAGGAGAATTATTAACTTCTATTTGATAATTTAATAGAAGACCTTTTTTATTATATTTATTCATTTCTAGTTCTTCCAACAAATTTAATTTGACTTGTATTACAAACGTGCAAAATTTCAAAATTTTCATTAAAGGTATGCTGGTATTCGATTAAATGATTGGCGTAGGTTGAAGCAGTTTTCTGGAATTGAAAGCATTTTTTATGTTCCTGAATGAGGTCTGGAAAGCTTCGTCCAGTTTGTCCAACGTACAATAATAATAATAATAATAACTTTTATTCACATAAGCCACAAGATACAATATATCAGGTATGTGCAACGTACGGCCCGCGGGCCGGATCCGGCCCCTGATTTCATTTTATCCGGCCCTCAGCACAATTTTCAAATGTCAATAGACCTGGCCCTTGAAAATAAAAAAATTATATGTATTCTTAATGATTTTCACATAATCTAAGGATTATAAAGTTTTATATGTATCATAAAGTTTTGTACTGTATTTAGTCAACTCAGCATTTAATAAACAGGGAAAACCCCGTCTTATTTGCACTGGCTCTAAGTATGTTGATTAGTGTAGGAAGAGTCAGCAGAGAAAAAGCTCGTAGTTATTTGTAGTAGGGCTCAGCAATTTCTTAATTCATACTTAATTTACAATTTAACATAATCTTTAAAATGATATGAGAGAAGAGATAAAAAGTTGATATTGAAAATCGTGTTTTTCTGGATAAGTGGACTAACGATTACTTTTTTATTATGCAAAAAAAAACAAGCTTTAAGTGGTAAAAGAATTTAATTTAAAACGCCACTTTACATCAAAACATTCTAGTTATAGTAATCTCAATGGGCAACAAAGAAAAGATAAAATAATAAATTTGAAAAAAAAAATTATCTCCGCAACAGACAAACAAAGTGATTTATGCAATAGTATTGTACAAGCAAGTTTTATAATTAGTGAAAAAATTGCAAAGCATTCTAAACCTTATTCTGAAGATTATTTTGTTAGAGAGTGTCTTAGTGTTGTCGTTAAAGAACTGTGTCCTGAAAAGAGCGACGATATAGAAAAAATAAGTCTTTCTCGCTGGACTATAACAAGACGTATCGATGATATGGCCAACGATATCAAATCAAATCCTAAGTTACGTGCGTCGCAGAAGTTTAAGGCATTTTCAATTGCTCTCGATAAGAGCAGAGATACTACCGATAACGCACAATTAGATATTTTTATTCGCGAAGTTGATATCAAATTTAATTACATGGAATAATTGCTGGCTCTTCGACCTATGATGTTTGAAACTATTTGTAAAAGTATTAATTTTGTCCATATTATTTGGTTTTGGAATGTTACATCGAAGGAACAAGTCCTCAAATAATTTGCGCATCTGGGGCTCAGATAATCATTACGAGATACAATTGCTACTAAACTCCCCTAAATTGAATGATCCTTTCATCTCGGCGTAATGCGTTTGCCCACATTTTAGTCTTCATCGTTTCAAAATTTTGCTCGTTGTTTGGATACTCAGAGTAATATTTCATAATCTTTGAAACTCTTTGTAAAAGTCAAAAGTCAATTCAATAGTTAATTTTGGTCGTATTTTTTGGTTTTGGAATGTTACATCTAAGGAACAAGTCCTCAAATATTTCAAAATATTTAAGAATTGAAATGCAAAACCAGCGAGAAGTAAAAATTAAGATTCTACAATCTGATAGAGGAAACGAATTCTGTAATAAAGAATTCTAGAAGTTTTTGGAGAATCATGGTATAATACACCAAACAACAGCACTGTACACATCAGAGAAAATCAACAGAACAAAAACAAATGCCTGTAGTTTGATAATTCGGTACAATGTCCTAATGCCTTAGAACCTTTACAACCATCATTGAAAGTCATTAATTATGTCCAAATTTGTTTGGAATGTTTTAAAATCAGTAGAAAAAGTAAGGAACTTTGTTATTATTTAAGGGGGTATTACTCTTCTGAAGCGCGTTTTGAGAGTAATTTTTAGGAATTATTTCTGTGAAAACTATCAAACCTACAGTATCGGGATTTTTCACTCATATTAAGACATGTTTGAACTAACAAAATAAATTTTATTGAATTACTTAATCGAAGTGTATAGAAGTTATGCGCTGTTATGTATGTCGCGGCGTAAGACGCTCGCCCAATCGGGCGCACGGGTTGTGGCGATGCTAATCGTCTAAAATAAAAAAACAATTTATTTTTTTAATCTAAATGAGTGTAGTTATCGTCCGAACTAGAATTAAATAAGTACACATATTTTTGTAGAAACGGCAGCTGTTTAAAAATCAAAGTTCAATTTCTCCGAAAAATTTTCAACTAAAACATCAGATTGAAAGTGAAATATACAAGCTATCAAAATAATCCTACATCCAACCATAAGTGAAGGTTCCTTCAATATGTGTGTCAAACAGCAAGTAAATTGGTTGAATAGTTTTTGAGAAAAACGTGCGCCCGTCTTGCAAAATGTCGTTCCGAGAAAAACGCGTTCAAAGTTTGCAATACATTTAGCACTGATACGGTTGAACTTACGGTGGATAACAACTGATTTGAGTAACTTACCCTTAATCAGCTGTACTGGGGCCATAGATACAAGGGGGGACAATAGAGACAAGGGGGGACCATAAAACAGAAAAACGGTCGAGGTATAACAGTCGACGGTGTAAGTACCGCGCCGCAGCCTAAGCTTGTGTAACTATGGAAGTTCTACGAATTTCAACTTAATATTTTCAAAAAACACCCTCAGAACCCCAGACTATAATAAAATGCAAAAAAATAAAATTGAATTGTCGAATTTTCTAAAGAGTAATTCCCCCTTAAGCCATTCGACGTTACGTTAAAGAACCTTTCAGAATATAGAAATAAACGTGATAAGTTTTGGAATCTAAACGTTTAAAACTACCAGAAGAAATAACAAATTTTGCTCATAACTCATTCTCAAAACTCTGAGACAAAAATACTTACACATATTTTAAGCATTCAACATAACATCTCAGAACCTTTAAAACTATAATTAAAAATAACGAATGAATCGGAAAAGTCACTTTTCAGTGTCAGTTCATCAACAACTGTAACCGAATATCAAAGCGGTTGAGTCTGAATGCCCAATATTCTACCACTTTAAATTTCCGACCTAATATCATAGATAACGCTATTTTCTCGATCTGGGACCATGAAATCTGGTCTTCAAACGAACTCATTTCCGGTCTTTCTGGACCTAACAGTCGGAATTACAAGACCAGCTAGAGAAATTAAATCTACAATCATAAGTTGAAGGTGGAAAATTTAATCATTCCCCTTAATGTCATCAATTCGACGATCGAACTTAAAGCAGCTATCTCTAAGGTCTTCATGGTCATGCTCTTAGCTTTCAAAGAGTAAACGATTTGAAGGATTTCCTTCCCCGAGCCCCACAAAATATTTGAGATTCATTTCTCCGCACGGAAGCTAATCAATTCGTTTGCTGGGCTGGAGATAAATTACGCAACCTGAGTAATGAAAAATTGGATCGATGGCTTAGGTCGTTACTGTGTGGAAGTTTTTCAAAATGCTCAAGAAAGGAGAACTAATAAACAAGCGTTAATTGGCGAGAGGGGTTTCACCTTTTGTTATAACAATTCGTCGACAGCCTAGAGTGACAATTTACTTGAAATAAATAAATGAGATCCGCCAGAAGTTATAATTCTACGATTGTGAGTGGTCCTGCTAAGCAACCATTCTGGACGAGCTCAAAAATCGCAAAACTTCTGGTCACGACGGTATTTTCACTTTAATGGTGAAAAATCTTGCCCAAGAGGATAGAATCGCTCTGCTTAATATAGCAAATACGGCTATGAGACTGGGCTCTTTTACATCTGTTTGAAAGTTGGCCGCAGTAGTCAACATCTTCAAGGCGGAAAAATCGCCAACATTTCCTTAAAACGATCGCCCAATTAGCTCAGTGTTCTAGGTAAACTTTTCGATAAAACCCTGCTAGTCACTGAAGTTCATAAAATTATTCCCGACTCCAAGGTCTGTTTACGGGCTCGACTGTCCACCCATCATCAACTGTTGAGAGTGACCGATTATATCACTAAGGCCTTTGCTATTAAAAGAGTCACTGTACTAACGGGTGTCCAACAATTATTGCAGTCCCGGGTGGCGTTGGAATCAAAAACGTAGGTCAATTCTTTCATGTGCCAAATAAATGAACTGACATTTTAATTGTCAAATATAGCTTAAATGTGCATTAAAAATGTCAGTTCATTTATTTGCAACATGTAAGAATCCACCTACGTTTTTTATTCCAACGCCACCCGGGACTGCAATAATTGTTGGACACCCGTTAGTTTTCCTAGACGTCTCAAAGGCGTTTAACAGATTTTGGCATACGGACCTTATCTATCAAATAATTTGATTTAAGTATCATAAATACTTAATCCAGACTCAGACTCTAACAGAAAATTTTGTGACTTCCATCCACAGTTTGATATTATCAATTGTTCCTCCGGGGTCTGCTCTATCCCCAGCCTTGTATAATATCTATATCAGCGAGAAACCGAATTTGGTTCCGGCCATCATCGTACTGTAGATACTGCTCTTCTGTACAGAAGAGTAACTGAAACCCGCTTAGAGAAAATTCTTCAGAAAGCCCTGAAATCCTTCGAGGAGTGCGGCGAATAATGCTGAAAGAAGTGCCACACGAGGAGAAAACAATTTCGAAGAAGTAAAAGCAGTTTTTGATCAATTTGAGCTTAAATGGGAGAATCTAAGTGGAATTTCTACTGATGGTGTTCCAGCTATGGTTGGTTCTAATTTAGCAGTTGTCAATAGAATTAAATTGGAACTATGTAGTAGGAATATTGACACTGAAGATTTGAGTGCATTTCACTGCATTTTACATCAACAAAATTTGTGTGCAAAATTTACACATGTAATGAAAACAGTAGATTCTTGTATAAATTTCATTAAATCAAGAGCACTTCACCACCGTCAGTTCCAAACATTTTTGGAAGAACTGCAGGCTGAATTTGAAGATCTGACATTTTATTGTGAAGTACGCTGGTTAAGTAAAGCAATAATGTTAAAACGATTTTATGATTTCAAAGATGAGGCATTTGTTTTTATGGATATGAAAGAAAAACCTGTACAAGAGCTAAACAGCACAAATTAGGTCTGCGATCTTTCATTTCTCGTTGATGTAACAAGTCATATGAATGAATTAAATACAAAGTTGCAAACCCAAGAACAACTTGTTCATGAACTGTATGGTCACGTCAAGTCAAGAAGCAAGTCTGAAATTTTTTTCGTCCCCATTTGAAGTGGAAATAGAAGAAGCTTCATTTTCATTGCAAATGGAACTCATTGAATTGCAAGAAAAATCCGATTTGAAGGCGATATTTAGAGACACGCCGATAACCGATATTTATAAAAAATATTTACCAACCGATAAGTTTCCAAATCTCGCATCTTTGGTTCAGAAAAAAAATGTACATACAAATGTGAGCAGCCATTTTCGAGAATAAAGTTTATTAAATCAAAAACACGTACAATATTAACAGACTCACATTTCGAGAACACTCTGTTGCACATCCGATATTTCACCAAATGTTGATTGTTTGGTTAAAAATATGAAGGCACAGTCTTCTCATTTAATATGTTTGTACTTGTACATTTTAATCTATTTTCTAAAAGCCAGTTCTAATAAATGACTACATACATGTACATATGAGTTGTTATTTTTACATTTTTTTAAATGTTAAAACGTAATAAATAAATCAAACAACGTATCTCTCCGTTCCTTATAAATTCAAATAAAAGGTCCGGCCCGCGATTTTAGGTTGCTATTGTTTTCCGGCCCGCGGTCTTGATGAAGTTGCACATGCCTGCAATATATGATACATCTTACAAGTAAGATGTGAACGTCAAAGAGAAAAAAGAGAAAAAAGAAATATACATATATAATCTTAGAATATATTGTATATATGTATATATATATATATATATATATATATATATATATATATATATATATATATATATATATGTTACATCTTAGGTTTTCGCGGGTGTAATCTGGTTTTGTGTTTTTTCGGGTGTTGTCCCGCGTGGAGTTTTTCGAGTTTTCTCGACGTTTCGGCGACTTCACATTCGCCATCTTCAGGAGTGTTTTGGTATCTTGAAATATTCAATTTAACTTGAATTGTTAAATTGAATATTTCAAGATACCAAAACACTCCTTGTTACCGGCGATCTACCTTGATCGTCGATAACAATGCTTATTTATTAATTCAAATCGCGCGATATTTTAAATTCAATTTTTGATCTGTATTTTATATTTCATTAATTTCATAAGCATTTTTTTTAAAATTAAAAATGAGTTACGTTCGTAGCACATACATTGACGTATCATATTTTAGATATGTGCATATAGGATGTAGCATGTTAGATTAAGCATCATAAAATTAGGGAATTAGGGGCGTATGAGTAAGTTTCTCGCGAGGATCCGCTGCCCAAGAATAAATTATAAATCCTCATTTATCAACGCAATGTCACGGCCGTTTCGAAAGTGCAGCCCAGCCGGAAACGTGCCAAATGGTCGTTAATTGTTTAGGGTACGGTCCGGCTAAACAATGCGATGCACCGACCACCCGAAATCTGGTACCCAGACAGCCGACTCCCGAAAGTCCAGACATTAAGAACAAAAAAAAAGGAAATCGGATCCGTAAAGGAAGCCCTTTGTAAAATTACGGAGAAATGTAACAAAGGCGCCATTCGTCACGTCCATGACACGACACGTTTCCAAAAATTATACGATCAAATTGGAAAATCATTAATTACGCCGCGAATCGACTCGCGACCCCTACGAGGTCTCGAAAATCACGGAGACGACGTCGCGGCCAATAAATTGACATCCCACACGAGGTACTTTCTGAGACGGGTAGTGGATTACCACGAATCATGAGAGATGATCCTCATACGCACATGTATATATAATTAGCTAGCATATGATAGGGTTAAGTAATACAATATTTTATTGCTCTCGGTAACTAACGAGTAAATACTAATTATTACTCAATCCAATACGGGTACCGCCATCTAGTGGAGGGCGAGTAAACAGTACTCATCCCCTACCACTGGTTTTTTTCAAAAATCAAAAAGCGCCCTCATAAGCTTTCTTGCAACGACAAAATATTATCAATCGGCCACTTCGTGCTTATTCTTTAAATAAGTCAGTTGACTTCGGGTTTGTTCCATAAATACGTCGTTTCGGCCTTTTTGCTCGCGATCCGTGATCGGTACCGTAAATCATTTGTACAACAGTGTTAAATTGTTTAATTCTCTTTTGTTAATTCTTTTGTTTTGCTTTTATACTAATTTGTGCCCGTGTTTGTTAATCTTTTGTGTTAATTGTTCATTGCTTATTTATTATTGATTTAATACACGATCATTAATTTAATCTTTTTCGTTTGTTTTAATAACGGTTCTCTAAAAACCCTATAAAGTGCCACGAGACCAGTACCGCTGACCGAGGGTAAGTACACTTATTTTCTTTTGCTCTACCATTGATATCTTCGCCTGCAGCTAGTCGATAGTTACTCCAAGGAGAGCCTGGTTTACCTTAGCTATTTTTATTAATTTTATCATTCGGCCTCCCTCGCGTGTAACAAGTGGCGCCCAACTTTAGTGGCTCGTTCATACCCACGCCCTGAAGTATTTCTTTACATACCGGTACTAATTTGTAATAATTTGGTCCGCACTTGTGCCGTGTAACAAGTAGCGCCCTTACGTGTTTTACAATTATACCTACTACCTGATCTTAATTTAGTGGCCAATCAAATTCACACGTTGATATTTTTTTTTTTGGTGTGGTCAAAGTGATCTATTAATTTACACAAATTATTTAGTTAAAAGTGGCACACATTTAACATTAACTTCATTAGTGATTCAAAAAACACAAGTAAACCGAATACCCAGATTATTTTAAGTGTAATTGTTTCATTTTATTTTAAACATAATCAAGTCTAATTAAGTATAATTTCATTTTAATATTATTTTTCTCTTAATAATAATACATTTTTACTTAATATTACCTATACTCAAATTTCAGTTATTTGTAATAAAAGCGGTTAGGTTTTGATTTAATAGTTATTAATCTTTTACATTATTTATGCAAGTTACTTAATTAATAAACGGTTTTTTTTGTCGCGTGATCAAATCTCGGCTCTCCAACTAATTCGTTTTCCTCAGCTCTGCGAATTTTATTATTGCACGTTTAATAATACTGTTTATTACACCCAGACTGGCATCATTATTTCTGCACTAATATTTTTTTTCCAGAGTATTCGACTTTGTTTTGATTTAAAAATTGACCGATATTTGTGTTGGAATATTTACTTGTCTCTGTTTCAGGGCGGTATATAATATTGTGTTGATTTGTTTTTCTAAATTTTTTTAATTTTCTTCACTGTGTGCAGGGTCTGTCAATCGATATTTCTTTAAACAGCCAACAACGAGATTGAGATTCGATAGGGGCCGAGAACGACTATATTTTTTTCTTCTTTTTTTTTTAACGTTTTTTTTTCAACAAATAACAGCAATGTCCGTTCGCAATAGCCTGCAATGCTCACGCTCCAACTCTTGCCTTGGAAATTTACCAGCAGCGACCGTAGCTAACGAGATCTACCGAATCCTGGATGACACGGAAGCTTCAATTGCGGGAGAGTGGACCGAAAGGAGGCAGACGAATCCAGATAGAGCTTCCCCGTTCGGCTCCATCATCGAGGACGAGGGCGACAGAGAAGTAAGGGAAGCAGAAATCGCTCTTGAACGTCTCCGGTCGAAACGGGACGCAAAACGAAATCTAGTACTAGACCACCAGAATCAGCTTCTTCAAGAGGGAGAATTTCGCACTCAAGAAGCCGCCCCAGCGAACAACGAGCTCACCCTAGAAATTAGACGACTCCGCGAATACCTTGTCAATCGGGAGAGGAACTCAGGGACTCAAAATCAACCGTCAAACGACAGTGACCTTGTTGGCGTAATCAATCAAATGCGTGAATACCAACAAACACAAGATAGGCGGTTAATGGAATACCTGCAGGACCGCGACAGAGAAGTTCGACGTATACTCGAGAATGAAAGACCAAATTCCCGGCACTCCTCCAGATCGTCGCAAATGTCATATCCCGAATATTTACAAGAACAGGACCAGCAGAGACACCCCCAATACACGCAGCAGCCTACCGCTCACAGGTCTTCGCCGCCGCCTCCAAACAACGAAAATGCTGATGCATTCATCGGGAGGCACATAATGGCATATTTAAAAGACGCCAAAATAAGTGAGCCCGAAGATCGTGTGACGTTCACTGGGAAGAACCCTCAAAAGTTTATTCAACTCCTTGAGAGGGAGTTTGAAGGACTTGCGATGGAAGACTCTGCGAAAAATAGAAGAGCCCTGGCCCGCATGGACGCTCCATCTAAGGCAGAGTATGGGGGATATTTCGCCGAAGACGTACCCTGGGAGCAGGCGAAACGATTATTCATCGCCTCCGTGGATCCCTTAATGGCCCGCTATGACGAGGTGGCAGAAATGATTAATTTGAAACAAGGACAAACGCCGCCAGGAGTATTTGCTTTGCGAAAGCAAATATTTTGTTTGAGCGTCATGCTGCAGCTTGGCCTGAGGAATTTTTAACGCGAATTATGTGGCAGTTATCGTCGCAGAGTCTTCGCACGGCTCTTCATTTTGAGCCACGTTCAGTTGCCGAGTTTGTGGAAAAGGCCGTCAGCATTAAAATCCCTGCTGCCACAAGTGAGAGCTCACCAAAATTGTATAAGCCTCCCCAACGACGCACTCCACCACCTCAAGCAAGAACCGGACGACCAAACGAACCCAATTATACTTATAGGTCGAAACATTCCACTGACCGGCTGTATGAAAATCGTCGTCCTTCAGGGTACCAACAACGTCGGTACAATAATTACCCCAGGACAAGCGGCCGCCCCTCCTCGCCAAATATGAACGGCCGAAATGATCATCAGAAGTTTACTCCGGAACAACGAAAATATAAACATTCTGAGCGACCAGAACCGCGAAATCCTGATGCACCTACAGCCCCGCCGAAGAACCAGATGATGCCCGACGCGACGCAACAACAACGCCCTAGGTCACCGCCGCGCTGCAGAAAATGCAATCAAGGCCGACACTGGCACAAGGAATGTCCTAATGTGCCGGGAAACGACTTGCAGCGGCAGAACTACAATTAAATCGCCTTGCCGTTCCTGCCGCTTATCAACAAAAATCGCCGCGACGACCACGGACATCTCTTAAAAACCAGCGAAACCGCCCATATGTAATTAGTGAACATAAACAATCGTCCCCCACACAGACAATTCCACGTTCAGTGCCGCCCCCCACGAACAATGTACGTGAAGTGTATTCCCCAATTGACGTTAATATACGTGCCCGCGATATAGACGCTCAGTGTAAACGAAACCCCGCGAACAATTCCGTCAAGATTGCGCTAATTACAATCTCAATTATCATCAATAATAAAACGTTCACGTGTTTGCTCGACCTCGGGGCCGGACAAAATTACATACGACCTGGCATCGCTTCTTATGTAATACCAACGAAGATGCAGGCTAATTTGGCAGATCAATACGCAACCGCAGAAATAACCGGAGTAGCGCGTCTGGATTTTACGCTGGGAACATCCGCCTTCCACGAAGAGTTCCTTGAAATGCCTAATCTACGCTACGAGGCAATATTGGGGCTGGAATTTTTCATGAAGCACGATGCCGTAATCGACTGCAGTCGGAACTGTGTACACCTTGGAACAGGACTAAGGCAAACTGTATATTGGTCGCAGGATACTGACACAGACGCTTACAAGCCGCCCCCTAATCTCGATCATGGATTCACTGACAGGACGGAAACTCAATTTAAGGAATTGGTGGAACGATTCAGTAGGATCTTCTCGCCGAAGGATCAGTTCGCCCATCGTCCACGAACAACGGAACACACGATTCGATTAACGAGCAGTAAGCCCATCCGTATTCGACCATACCGCGTCAATCCCAATAAAAAACAGGAAATTGACCTGCAGATCACCGAACTCCTTAAACAAGGCATCATTGAACCTTCGATTAGCCCCTACGCGTCTCCAATCGTTCTTGTGCAGAAAAAAGACGGTCAAAATCGCTTCTGCATCGACTATCGCAAGGTCAACGAGGTGACGACGTCAGAACCGACACCGATGCCCGTCATTCAAGAAGCACTACGTGATCTTGGTAATGCCCGCATATTTTCCACGTTAGACCTCAAAAGCGGATACTGGCAGATACCGATGGAGGCCACATCAAAACAATATACCGCTTTTAGCACTCCTGATGGCGGTCATTACCAGTTTCGAGTGATGCCGTTCGGTTTGAAAAACGCGCCGGCTACTTTCCAACGAATGATGTCGCAGGAAGTCCTCTCTGGCATTTTACATGACTTTGCCATGGTGTATCTGGACGACATCATTGTGTTTTCCAGAACGCCAGAAGAGCATCTTCGACACCTAGCACTCGTGTTTGAGAGATTAGATCGATACGATCTGCGACTGGGAGTAGAGAAATGTACATTCGGCAAGGCATCACTTGAATATTTGGGACATATGGTGGATGTAGACCAAACACGCCCATTGGAAAAACATCTTATTCAGATAAGGAACTATCCCGTACCGAAAACCCGCAGACAATTACGACGCTACCTTGGATTGTGTAATTGGGTTCGACAATACATTCATGGATTTGCGAATATTGCTGCACCTCTAAATGAATTAACGGCGAACACAAAGCCCTTCCGATGGACACCCGAAGCCACCGCCGCCATGGAGATGCTCCGCGAGAAGACCCTGCAACCCCTGCGTCTACATCGTCCATTGCCGGGACTCCCATTCACCGTGCAGACAGATGCGTCACAACTTGGAATTTCGGCCGTCTTATTCCAAACAACAGACGATGGCGAGAGGAGAATAATTAGTTTCGATTCGGCGAAACTTAATGAAACAGAGAGGCGGTACCATATAAATGAGCAAGAATGCCTGGCGCTCATTTGGGCGTTAAGACGATACCGTCCTCTGTTAGAAGGAAAACATTTCCGAATAGTGACAGATTCGCGAGCACTGACTTGGCTCGCAAATTTCAAAGATACGCGCAGCAAATTAACAAAGTGGGCTCTGCTATTACAAAGTTACGATTACACAATCGAACACTGTCCAGGAAAGGATAACGAGCTTCCAGACCTGCTGAGTCGCGACCCGGAGGAAAAGTCAGTTGGCGAAATACCGGACCTCGACACAATCCTTCCGCCAACAATAAATTTAATTGGCCCTCCAGTAGCAAATGTAGTAGCAGAAGCCCAAGCCGAAGATGAGGAAATCCAGCAGAAGATCCAATGCCTCACAGATCGGGAGAATCCAGCAGGCGAAACACGTTCCCTAGAGGTAATAGACGGACTTCTGTATCATCAACCGACCGACGAATACGACAGAACACTTTACGTTCCATTTGCGACCCGTCCACGGATATTACATGCCCTCCACGACGAGGCAACACATCCAGGCCGCGATGAGACAGTAAGGAGCATTCGATCGCGTTACTTTTGGCCCAACATGCAATCGGAGATCAGAAAGTACGTCTCTGATTGCCTGATATGCATCGCCACGAAGCGTGGAAAACGTCAGAAGGCCGCCCCGCTGAAAGCTCGTATTCCTACCGCCCCTTTCCATACGGTAGCAGTGGATCTTGTCGGACCTTATCCAGAGGCCCGTCCTAGAAAAAGGAACATCTTAGTGGTAACCGACCTGTTTACAAAATGGGTGGAAGCCTTCGCCATCGGTAGAGCCAGTACCGAAACCATTCTTCGAATATTAGAAGAGCAGGTTTTCCACAGATTCGGTTACCCTAAGACCATTATCAGCGACAACGGGCCTCAATTTCGTTCAAAAAAATGGAAAACGCAATGTAATGAATGGGACATTGCAACCCACTACACGCCCGTCTATCATCCACAGGCCAATCCCACTGAGCGCAGAAATCAAGAGCTGAAGAAAGTGCTTGAGAATACGGCTACAAGGCCAGCCGGCGAATAAATGGGCTCAACACTTGCCATCAATCTTGTTCGAGCTCCGTTCCCGCGCTAATGCAGCTACGGGATTTGCCCCAGGACGAGCGCTCTTGGGCTACGAGCTAGCGAGACCCGGCGATCACCGAATTCCGCGAACACAACCTGCGGCCGCTCCAGGTCACGAGGATCGAGAAA